>SJXQ01001273.1:0-93312 GCA_006408695.1 Aepyceros melampus
CTTTAGTCAAGCTTTGGCACAGAGAGCTGGCAAAACCAGAAGATGCAAATATTTATAGAGTTAGCCTTAAGGCTGCTTCTGCTTCATGTGTTACACATTACAATCACATTTGTGAATCTCCAAACCTAATATTTTCAATAATCAACAGATGCAACTAGAGATCATGTCCAAAAACGGAAGCACTGTGAAAATCTATTTTGCCCAGCTCTGTGTGGATCTGTTCAATGTTAATTAATGTTGCCTCCTCAATTTGAGTTACCTTTCACTCATCTTTCTCTTCACTGCTGCTGCTGCTAAGTTACTTCAGTCATGTCCAACTCTGTGTTACCTCATAGACCGCAGCCCACCAGGCTCCCCCATCCCTGGGATTCTCCAGGCAAGAACACTGGAGTGTGGTGCCATTTCCTTCTCCAATGCATGAAAGTGAAAAGTGAAAGTGAAAGTGAAGTCGTGTCTGACCCTTAGCGACGCCATGGACTGCAGCCCACCAGGCTCCTCCATCCATGGGATTTTCCAGGCAAGAGTACTGGAGTGGAGTGCCATTGCCTTCTCTGCCCTCTTCTCTAGAAATTAAGACTACATGACTAAATGACCCTAATGCAAAAAGTAATAATAGCTAAAGAAAAGTTATGACCAACCTAGATAGCATATTCAAAAGCAGAGATATTACTTTGCCGACTAAGGTCCGTCTAGTCAAGGCTATGGTTTTTCCAGTAGTCATGTATGGATGTGAGAGTTGGATTGCGAAGAAGGCTGAGCGCTGAAGAATTGATGCTTTTGAGCTGTGTGTTGGAGAAGACTCTTGAGATTCCCTTGGACTGCAAAGAGATCCAACCAGTCCATTCTGAAGGAGATAGGCCCTGGGATTTCTTTGGAAGGGCTGATGCTAAAGCTGAAGCTCCAGTACTTCGGCCACCTCATGCGAAGAGTTGACTCATTAGAAAGGACTCTGATGCTGGGAGGGATGGGAGGCAGGAGAAGAAGGGGACGACAGAGGATGAGATGGCTGGATGGCATCACTGACTCGATGGACGTGAGTCCGAGTGAACTCTGGGAGTTGGTGATGGACAGGGAGGCCTGGTGTGCTGCAATTCATGGGGTCTCAAAGAGTCGGACATGACTGAGTGACTGAACTGAAATGAACTGATAGAATACTATGTACTGGGCACAATGTTAAACACTTTAATTTATGATCTCACAATGAGTTGAACAACATTATCTTCATTTCAAAGATTATAAAATCATGGCTTAGCTTCAGTTCAGTTCAGTTCAGTTGCTCAGTCGTGTCCAACTCTTTGCAACCCCATGAATCACAGCATGCCAGGCCTCCCTGTCCATCAAGGTACGTACTATTCCTATTTTATAGATGAGGAAACTGAATTACATAAAAATTAATTTGCCAAAGACACGAAAACTTTGGATAATGGAATAAGGTTTTTAACCTAGAAAGTCTGGCTACAGTGTCTAGAATTTAACCACTTCTAAGATAATGCCCATATCAAGCAAAACAATAAAGCAATAAAAACCAATAACAAAAATGTTCTTAGCACCAGCAATAGTGGTAAATTATTTTGTGGTAATATTTTTTAAACTGATCTTTTAAATAATATCTAGACTCTCAAATGATGTCCTCATGCATTATAATTCTAAGGAGTTGGGCCAGCAAACTCCAGGAGATGGTAAAGGACAGGGACGTCTGGTGTCCTACAGTCCAAGGGGTCGCAAAGAGTCTAACACGGCTTAGCGACTGAACAGCATCCAAGAGGCAACTTAAATTATGATAGGATGTATACAATAGGAGCTGCCATGAAGAGGAAGGTCTTTGTCTCCCACTATAAAATTAGACACCTTAGCACTTGTGTTTGTCTTGATTCATAGATGTCCAACTAACAATACTGTTATGTTGTGATCAGACTCCACTCCTTTTTTTTTGCTAATTAGAGACAACTTTAGAATATTTCTTAACTTGAAAATAGAACTGTCCAAGAATAAGCAAAAACGTCATACTTTTCTTTTAGACTGTAGAGTGTAATGCTTTACATTGTGATGATGCCCAGTCAATGTTTCTGCATTAAGACTGGAGACATATTTAAAGGTCTGCTAAATGTGCGTGCAAAGATCATATATTATTTTTCAACTACAACTCACATTAAAACAGAATGAGAAACCAACAATACTCATTTATAGCAATTAGGCTGTTTTCCACCTTTTATGCATTATATATGCCAAATCATTATGGACTAAAAGAAAGGAAAAAAAAGAACTGATAGTTCAATACATGACAGATTTGGTTAGTCTTTTGAAATTACGACCATCTTTACTTTTGTAAAGATTTAATATTTCCCTCTATTAATTGGATATCAACTACCAGCTCTTTTCAGTTAGAATTAGGGGCACTTCTTAATTTTAGACTTATTAACCTTCACACATGAAACCTAAGAATAAAGTAAAAATGTTAATAGCATTAATATTCTTATAGCAAAATATTAAGTAACAAACTTACCAGTAGGATAAACTTGTAAAATATTGTATTTTTCTTTGATAGCATACCAGTAAAGAACCTTGGCTCAGACTTCTTGAATTTAAGTCTGGGTTCTCCATTTTTTTTTCTTTGTGTAACTTTAGGCAAATTATTTAATCTTTCTAAGACTCAATAGTAAAATTAATAAAACAGCACCCCATGTCAAAGAAATATGTAAAATTTAAATGAGAGCATATTAGACTGAATACCAAGAAATGTATCTCCAAGACACCTAGAAATGCACATGAAATACAACAAATATCTTTATAAATGGAAAAGCAATCTCTGAGAAAAAAAAAAAAAAAAAAAAAGAGAGAGAAACAGAAATTAGCAATCTTGAAACAAGAATGTTGAATTAATCCTGAAGCATTGACAACCTTAGAATCATGAAAAGTTATTTAGAAGCTAGATTTTCATTGCCCCAGATGGGACATAAGAATGTTTTAACCCTCAACAGGAATAAATCTGTCATGTCTTCTACTTAAAATAAAATTTAGAAACTTAAAATGCTGCTGCTGCTGCTGCTAAGTCGCTTCAGTCATGTCCGACTCTGTGCGACCCCATAGACGGCAGCCCACCAGGCTCCACCGTCCCTGGGATTCTCCAGGCAAGAACACTGGAGTGGGTTGACATGTCCTTCTCCAATGCGTGAAAGTGGAAAGTGAAAGTGAAGTCGCTCAGTCGTGTCCGACCCTTTGTGACCGCATGGACTGCAGCCTACCAGGCTCCTCTGTCTATGGGATTTTCCAGGCAAGAGTACTGGAATGGGTTGCCATTGCCTTGTCCACTTAAAATGCTATATCAGTGAAAATATTGACTAGAAAATAAATGTGTTCTCTGGCAAAGAGAAATCGTACAGAAGCATGTCTGTCTCTATTCAGGAAAAAATCATATAGTTTTATTTATATTTGATAATCATAGTTTATAATCAGTGTTTGTAAGAAATTCATTTATACTACCTGCATAGAGTAAGAGCAGAGATGTTATTTTAAAAATTAGTTTCAGATTGGTGGTGTGCGGTGTTCTTGTCAGAAGCGAAAGCAAATGTTTTTTGGAAGGAAGCAGAGGAATCTTTCAAATAAGACTTCATTAAAAAGTGAGTACACAGTTCAAAATTATAGAACACTGTAGATGTGCTGAGTGGCAGGATTGATTATCTTAAAGAACTCAATAATTCAGCTAAAGAAATTAATGATTAAAGTACTTCAGATAATAGAAGCAGAGGGAAAAAATATATGTGATAAATATTTAAAAATATTTTGGGGGGCTCCAAAATCACTGCAGATGGTGACTGCAGCCATGAAATTAAAAGACGCTTACTCCTTGGAAGAAAAGTTATGACCAACTTAGATAGCATGTTCAAAAGCAGAGACATTACTTTGCTGACTAAGGTCCATCTAGTCAAGGCTATGGTTTTTCCAGTAGTCATGTATGGATGTGAGAGTTGGACTGTGAAGAAGGCTGAGCGCTGAAGAACTGATGCTTTTGAGCTGTGGTGTTGGAGAAGACTCTTGAAAGTCCCTTGGAGTGCAAGGAGATCCATCCAGTCCATTCTGAAGAAGCTCAGCCCTGGGATTTCTTTGGAAGGAATGATGCTAAAGCTGAAACTCCAGTACTTTGGCCACCTCATGTGAAGAGTTGCCTCATTGGAAAAGACTCTGATGCTGGGAGGGATTGGGGGCAGGAGGAGAAGGGCACAACAGAGGATGAGATGTCTGGATGGCATCACTGACTCGATGGATGTGAGTCTGAATGAACTCCGGGAGTTGGTGATGGACAGGGAGGCCTGGCGTGCTGCGATTCATGGGGTTGCAAAGAGTCGGACACNTGAGATGTCTGGATGGCATCACTGACTCGATGGATGTGAGTCTGAATGAACTCCGGGAGTTGGTGATGGACAGGGAGGCCTGGTGTGCTGTGATTCATGGGGTCGCAAAGAGTCGGACAAAACTGAGCAACTGAACTGAACTGAACTGAGCCCAAAGGAAAAAAATTTTAATGGTGTCAAACAGTAATATTAACCAGTGATGATTGTAATAGTGTATTTTCTAATAAAGATGTCCAATAGTTTATGATCTCTAGTTCTTAACTTTCATCTTGTATTATAATATCAGTGATAACCCATCTTACTAAAATATATATGATTTTAATATCTCACTCTATATCTTTATCTAAATGTAATTCATGACAAAGTACTACTAATTTGATCTCATCAGTATTTTAAACAATTACACAGTCTTCTCCATTGCCAGAGTCACTGAAATAGTGGAAAGTGAAAGTGTTAGTAGCTCAGTTGTGTCCAACTGTTTGTGACCCCTTGGGCTGTAACCTGCCAGCCTCCTCTGTCCATGAAATTCTCCAGGAAAGAATACTGGAGTGGGTAGCGATTCTCTTCTCCAGGGAATCTTCCTGATCCAGGAAGGCAGATTCTTTACTGTCTGAGCCACAAGGGAAGCCCCAAGAATCCTAATCAAATTCTCATCTCACTCCCTATGATCTTATGGACATAGTTTCAGCAAGCTTTGGGAGATGGTGAGGGACAGGTAAGCCTGGGGTGCTGCAGTCCATGGGGTCCCAAAGAGTCAGACACAGCTTGATCCATCCAAGTCCAACAACAACCAACAATCTATGATCTTATAAGAGAGGGCCCAATCAGTCCCCCAATTTTTAGGCACATTCTCTGCTGATTCACCCCATGCTCAGAAGCCAAAGCTGTCAAGTTAATCAAATCATGAAAACCAAGACCTATAATGACAGTTAATCAGAGTATGTTATTACAGTAAATCACAAACTCAAATATATAGTTTTAAAGAATTCTACCAATTATGCCTTTTTATTTCTTAATCAGACATAGCCTCAGTGCATTAGCTTATACTACAATCAGATATAGAAAATCTTCTAGCTTTCACTAAAGAATAGCATTCTCTTTTCTGATTCTGAATTTTGCTCTGCTTTATCTACCCATCACATCCCTATATTCTTTCCTCCATGGTTAGTATACACTCCTCTGACCTAAACTGACTGTACATTTCCTTTACCTGTAGAATCTTGGTTTACATAATTCTGCTGCTGCTGCTGCTAAGTTGCTTAGTCATGTCCGACTCTGTGCAACCCCATAGACGGGGGCCCACTGTCTCTGGGATTCTCCAGGCAAGAACACTGGAGTGGGTTGCCATTTCCCTCTCTAATGCATGAAAGTGAAAAGCGAAAGTGAAGTCGCTCAGTCTTCCCGACTCTTAGCAACCCCATGGACTGTAGCCTACCAGGCTCCTCAGCCCATGGGATTTTCCAGGCAAGAGTACTGGAATGGGGTGCCATTGCCTTCTCCGTACATAATTCTAGTTATTCCTAAAAATACTGTCTTTTAAATTCTCAGTGGAATATTCAACTGAGCTCAGTAAATATAATTTTAATACAAAATTTTGTTCTTTTCTAATATTTTAAAACTAGAAACCACTTACTGAGTTAAGGAAAGCTCTATTAAATGGAGTCTCTTTTTTTTTTTTTTTCCATTCTGGGTAGCACAGAAAGGACAAATCAATACAGAGTTATGCTCATTATTATCATAATAAATATTCACAATCAGCCCTAATCACAAATATCTTAGAATAATAGCTTGCATAACACTATTCTTTTTTGCTTGAACTTGGCGATTTTCAAAAAATAAAATCAACCACCTATGGAAATTTCAAAAGTCTAAATAATAAGAGTACAGAACTCCTGAAAGAGCTGAGTTATTTCCTCATAGACTAAAGTTATTTATAAGCTGCATTTCTAGTACTTGATTTTTTAAACATCTCTTCCCAGTTTCCAACAATAAATTCTGAAGAGAGAGAGTGTGTTGGGAACCAGGGAGTAAGAAGACAATAAATGAGCTATGAGAGGAGAAAGAAAGTTTTTCCCTAACATTCCCCCATATACACCTAAAAAGAATTACAGAATGCCTCTCTAACCTACATTCCTACACTCTCATGCTCACTTAAGAGTCTATTAGTAAATTATGCCATGGGTTAAACTGCACCCTTCCCCTCCCCTCCCCTCCACAAAAGCTATATCAAATTCCTAACCTCAAGGATCTTGTTTCTGACCTTATTTGGAAAGAAAAACTCTTGCAGATGTAATCAAGTTAGGATGATGTCATACTGAATTAGATAGAATGTGCCCTAACTCAGCATGACTGGTGTCCTTATAAGAAGAGGTAAAGGTACTGACATGCAAGGGAAGACTGCATAAGGATGAAGGCTGAGATGAAGTACTCAAGATGCAAGTCAAGGAACACCAAACACTACCAACAAACCACCAGAGCCAGGAAGGGGTAAGGGAGGATTTTCATCTTCAAGTTTCAGAGGGACCATGGCCCTGCTGACACCCTGATTTTGGACAGAAGTATAAGAGAATAAACTTTTACTGTCTGTAATCACCCAGTTTGTGGTACCTTATTATAGCATCCCAAGGAAACTGATATGAAAGGAGACATGTGTACCCACTGTGTGAGGTATTTTTTGCACTTAAAAAATATTTTACAATGTATTCTGCATCTCAATTTTGCTCGTTAGATTACTGAAAAATTATTCAACCACCAAGACATCCCACAAGAGTTTGAGCTGAAGTCACTAAAATTCACACTCACAGTAAAATTTTATTTATCCAAGGACCTGCTTTTTGGAACACCAAGCTTGTCTAATGGCTGCTGACCCCACAGGAGGCAGGATTACAATGTCACCAATATAAGGTGCAAAAAAGCAGCCTCCATGAGTGCCAAGGAAGAGAAATCCACTGTCAAGAGGATTTGATGCTCCAAAGACTGAACTCCATGAACTTTGAATGGTTGTCATGTTCTGATTGACAAGAACTGTCTGTGAAAAGCCATCCCTTCCATGCAAGGCAGGAAGCAGAACCAGAAGTAGCAGGAAGTTAAAAAAAAGGAGAAACAGAAAAACTGGAGACGCTCAGTGGCAGCATTTAGAAGCAATGCTGGGGCAGTGAGCCGTGAATACTGCACTGTGCCAGTCAATGATGAGATAGTCTGGGAGGATAGGCAATTAGTTCTACAGTATCAAGTATTTCTATTAGCAGTCTGACCTCTTACAGCCTTCTTCTCCCTGGGACATGTATGTAGAAAACACAGGTCCTCCTGCAGCACATGTGGCAGATACAGAGGCTGCATGCATGCTCAGTCACGTCCGACCCTGGAACTCTAGGGACTGTAGCCAGCCAGGCTGTTCTGTTCATGAGACTTTTCCCGGCAAGAAATACACAGGGTAATATAGCCCTAAAGCCAGCAGAATCTCAGTTGCTTACTGAGCAAGGCACCCTGAGGGTATATCAAACATCCAGTAGTTCACGTACTGGGAAACTCTGGTAGTCACCCTGAGGACTTCATAATGACCGAAACATTTGGTAATTTTCCTACCTACCTTAGCGGATTGATTCTATCTACAAATTCCATTGCTATTGCAAATATAAAATTGGATTAGAAAACTGTTTTAATGAAAATAAAATATCCATAATGGATTTGGTATCTAAGACTTTTGAACAAATAAAGATGGAACTTTTAATTTTATTTTGCCTAGAATTCCAGTAAAGGTCAAACAATAAGTGTTTTGAGCAAGGTCTACTGTAATGTTTGTACTTATCTGAATAATCCAGTGACAACATCACTGATATTTGTTGAAAGATATTCTCACTGGGTATTCATTATATGCCATGTTCTATGCTAGATGATAATGACAATATCAGTATTACTAAAGTATGTCTATCTCCAAAAACCCAAAGGTCTGATGACTACTTCATTGAAGTCATCCCTGAGTCCACTGATGAAACTGAAAAAACAAATAATATTAAGAAAGATATTAAATCAAAGGAGTGCATGCATGCCAAGTTGCTTCAGTTGTACACGACTCTTTGGGACCCTATGGACTGTAGCCCACCAGGCTCCTCTGTCCGTGAGATTCTCCAGGCAAGAATACTGCAGTGGGTTGTTATTTACTCCTCCATGAGATCTTCCCAACCCAGGGATCAAACCTGTGTCTCCTGGGGCTCCTACATCACAGGAGGACTCATTACTGCTGAACCACCAGGGAAGCCTAAGTCAAAGGCTGATGACTGTAAATGTGACAAAGTGATTTTCCAAAGACAGAAAATATCACTAAAGAGGAGAGTTTCTACAGTATTTGAGTTGCTGTTCAGGAAAAATACACGACTACACTCTACTTGCAACCCATCTGTATGAAAAAAAAAAAGAAAAATCCAAAAGTTATTTCCTAGCAGTCATTGTCCCAGGAAAACAAATTCTAAGGCAACCACCAGAACTACTAGATTAGGTTTTTAGATATGCAACCAAAGTCCAAGCATGACGTGATAGCTCATATTTATGGTCATATCCCTGAGGTATTAATAAAATGTTTAAATAGATATTTAACACTAAAGATAAACATTAAAAACTCTGTAATCATAACAATCATTTAAAAATAAAACAAAACAAACAAAAATCATGAGTCCTTAGGAATAAAACTAAGAAAAATGTTAAAGGTTCTTAAGAAGGAAACTATAAAACCATTGGAATTCATAAAATAAAACATATGAAATATAGAGATATGCCTTAACGATAACTGTCTCAATATTTAGAGATGGAAATTCTTTCTGAATTGATATATAAATTCTATGCAGATACAATGCAACTAAATTTTAACAGAGTTCCCTTGTAGAGAAATTGACAAGATGATACTAAAATTCAGATTGAGGAACAAAGGGCCAATAAAGAATAGCCAAGATAACTGTAAAAAAAAAAAAAACAACAGAAAAGAGATGAGGATTTGTCTGCCAGATAATCAATATTTATTAATAAGCCATGTAATTGAGTCAAAGTGGTACGCATGCAAAAACTGACCAATGGGATAATAGAATAAGGCACCTTGCCACAGCCTAAATTTTTTGTGTAAATATGACCTATGACAAAGGGGGATAGATTGCTTAATAAATGATGCTAATTACTGGCTGTGACTAAGATAAATACTGAACTAGGTCTTAATATACAAAACAAAAATCAAAGAAAATGAATACTGTAAACACAAAAATTTCAAACATTTAGAAAAATATTTAGGAATACGTATTTATGATTTGGGGTTAGAAAATAATTTCTTAAGGACACACAAAACATCCAACAAAGATCAATAAATTATGTTTAAAAAAAACTCTATGTAAAAAATAAGGAATGAGCAAAATGAAAACATTACAGGCAAGGAGTGTATATTTGCAAAAAATACATAAAATACAAAGTTTTTGTTTTTAATTGAAGTATGGTTGATTTACAATGTTGTATTCACTTCATGTGTACACCAAAATGATTCAGTTATACATATATCTGTTTTTTTTCTCAGATTATTTTCTCTTATGTATATATGTATCTTTATATATATATATATATAGAATATTCATTTCTCTTATATATATATAAAATATTGTGTATAGTTCCCTGTGCTATACACTAGGTCCTTGTTGGTTATCTATTTTATAAATAATAGCATTTATATTTTAATCCCAAACTCCTAATCTATCCCTTCCCTCCCCTGTTCCTTTTGGTAACTGTAGTTATGTCTTCTATGTCTGTGGGCCTGTTTTGATTTTATATCTTTTTTTTTTTTTAAGATTCCACATATAAGCGATATCAAACGATATTTGTTTGAGTATCCAAAATATAATTATAGCTAATTTAGATGAAGAAGAACAAACAACCTAAAGGAAAATTAAGCAAAGGAATCAAAAGACTAACAGGCCCAAACAGCTGATGCTGCTAAGCTGCTAAGTCACTTCAGTCGTGTCCGACTCTGTGCGACCCCATAGACGGCAGCCCAGCAGGCTCCCGCGTCCCTGGGATTCTCCAGGCAAGAACACTGGAGTGGGGTGCCATTTCCTTCTCAATAGATGAAAAACCCAGCAACTGAATAAATAGAAACTGAAATAACAGTAAGATACAGTTTTGTACCCAAAAGACTGGTGAAAAAAATGCTAAAAACCGTGATAAAATTTAGCAAGGATGTTGGAAACAGGAAATCTCACATATAGCCAGGAGGAGTATAAATTGTTACAGCTACTTCAGAGATTATTTTCAAAATATCCAGTGAAGGTGAACGGTTGATTACCACAGGTTTCCAAAATTCAACTTTCAGTCAGCGTAAAGAGAAAACAGACAGATCTAACACAAATCACTGTCAGTTATTTTCCAAAGAAAGCAAGTTCCAAGACAACGGTTAGATGCTATACCTGTTATGGGCTGCCTTAGTTAACAATGCTGCTTGTAGCTATATCCCTACAAGACACTCTGTACTTGTTCACAAGAATAGGCACAGAAAGATTTGTTTACTTCAGCTCTGGGTGTTATAGGCAGACATTAGAAAACCTCCAAAAGCCCAACAGTAAGAAAATAATCTGTGCATGTAATGGAATAATATAAGGAATTGACTAGGTTCATTCAGTAAATATAACAAATTCAATGGTAAATGTAATTTGTAATACAATATAATGTAAATATTAGAGAGATTACAAGTCATCATATATATCATTTATAACTGAAGATATCTATTACAAGAGGAATTCATTAAAATGATTTCAAAAAAGAAATCAAAGAAGAATCTACATTGTCAATCTTCAATGTGAAGGCTATTCTGTGATAGGTATTAAGACAGAGAACTAGATCCCTTCCAATAATATTTTGTTTGTATTGTATTACTGGCTCATACTTGATAATTAAAGGATGACATAGGGCACCCCAATTTGAATAGACTAGCTTTTCTGGGTGACATGCAATAAAGAGCAAGAAATCAAGATTTAAGTAAATGGAAGGCTTTTTCCCACCAGCCCTCTGGACCACTATTTTGGCTGAAGGATATATTGTCTGGAAGAGGTCATGATTCCTGGATGAGTTTTTAACTGACAATTTTCTCCAAAATTCACTCTCTCTGAAGAGAGAGGCATGGTGAGAGTATTGCTTTTGATCAGGCAAGGAGTCTGAGAAAGGCAGGCATTTTAGCATAGTTAAATGAGAGACGAAAAGGCCCCGAGTTTCTATGATTGTCCTCAAAGGAATCAGAGGCCAGGAACAGAGCTGAGGGCAATGACACTGGAAGACAATCATTTTCTGCTTCGCAATTTTGCCTAGGGCCAGCCCACCTTGCTAACATAACTGTTTTCAGCCAAGTATAAACCCTCTTGTGAGCCATGGACTGGGTTCTACCTATTAAACTTTGAGAAAATTCTCAAAATCTAAGGCCTAAAGACAGTCCAGGTAACCACAGAGTCTAAATTCTTTGTTTGGCAAGCTTTCTTTTCTTACTTTATTTTAAAATTAATTTTTATAGAAGTATAGTTGCTTTACAATGTTGTGTTTGTTTCTACTGTAAAGCAAAATGAATTAGCCATATGTATACAGATATTCCTTCCTTTCTGGCCTTCTTCTTCATCCAGGTCACCATAGTTCACTAAACATGGTTCCCTGTCTTATATATAGTAAGTTCTCATTGGTTATATCATTGGTTATACACAGTATCAACAGTGCATAAGTGTCAATCCCAATCTTCTAATTCATCCCAACTTGGTATCCAAATATGTGCTATTTCTGCTTTGCAAATATGATAGTTTATACCATCTTTCTAGATTCCTCATATATGCGTTAATATATAATATTTGTTTTTCTGACTTACTTCACTCTATATGACAGTCTCTAGGTCCATCCGGAGAAGGCAATGGCACCCTACTCCAGTACTATTGCCTGGAAAATCCCATGGATGGAGGAGCCTGGTGGGCTGCAGTCCACAGGGTCGCTAAGAGTCGGCCACAGCTGAGTGACTTCCCTTTCACTTTTCACTTTCATGCATTGGAGAAGGAAATGGCAACCCACTCCAGTGTTCTTGCCTGGAGAATCCCAGGCACAGCGTAGCCTGGTGAGCTGCTGTCTATGGGGTCACACAGTCAGACACGACTGAAGTGACTTAGCAGCAGCAGCAGCAGGTCCATCCACCTCTCAACAAATGACCCAGTTTCATTCTGATTTATACATACATTAATATGTTTACAAATATACAATTCATAAGAGTTTAATGTTGGGTCGCATCTGAATCAGTTTCATTTCCTAAGAATAAAACAAGTAAAAAGAGATAACTACAAACAGCAGCAATATAAGACAGTAAGATTTTAAAATTTACAATAAGACTGAAAACATAATGGTTGGTGGAGAAATGGCTGGATAACAGTAGACACTGTCACATTTGGTAACAGCATCGCTAAATAACCACCTCAAGGTCTTGTGCAGGCACACAAGGAGCCTTCAACAAATGTTCAACCCATTTAATATTCATTGATTCAGGAACGCAAGTACTGTGACTGAATGCCGAAATGAAATTGCAGACAGGCCTGCTTTTGTTTGGATGCACATGAAGACAAAGGACCGAGGCTCCGTCTGGTCTCTTCCAGCAAAACAAAGCATGACTGAACAATCTATATAAACATAATGGCCAGAAGCAGCATACCAAAAAACTGACAGGTTCATGGAAGGTAAAGACAGACAAAGCCCAGACCACGGCAATGTAAATGGAGTAATACTGAAGAGAGAAAGCATCTTTGGCATTTAGCTGCCATGGAAATAACTTCTCAGGTAGAAGTTTAAGGTAAAAGCATAGGCAACTCTGTGTTAATGTAACAAATCTGCCAGGCAACTGAAAGCCCTTGATCAGTAAATGCTGTATAAAAATCGGAGAGGCCTAGACCCAAGTCAGAACATTCACCACAGGGGATTAATCATGCATTGTTTCAGATAATAGCTAGGCAACAGTTCCCCTAGGTCCTTTAGGAGTGTTTTCTTTCTCACTATGTGGCATATTGGCCATAGGCAATGCAGGCCATTCATTTTAGAAATGCAATATGATAAATGAGATTGAAGTTGAGGGTGTATCACAGGGCAAGGGAAAATCTTAACAGGAATATTACTACAGGCACTTAACTTTAGAGCCGAAACTTGAGGGGAAAGCCAAATGCTTTAAGGAATGAATGAACTACAACTTGGTTTCATATCTCTGAGAAGAATATTGGGGGGAAAATAAAATGTTAAATATCAGAAAGAAAACTAAAGAAAATGCAGAAATTATTATTCATTTGCATGAAATGTACTCTAATATTTGTAAGGAATTAGACGCTACCATAAATAAGCAGGGAATTAAAAGAAATATTAGAATGAGAACTTTTTTTTTAATTGAAGGTTAGAAGATTGAAATTCTCTGGTAAGGATTTTAAAAACGTGTATTTTCAGTGAATGAACAGTGAGAACAAAAGAATCCATCTAGTAAAATGACAGTAGGAATTGGAAATGAGGCATGAGGAAATAGCTGAATTACCAATTACCTTGCAACAATCTTTACAAAGGAAAAGCTGGAGTGCCATCGAAATGAGTTATCATATTTCCCAGTATGATTTTGAGTCAAATTGTATTAAGAGGAAAATGTGGAAAGAATTCAGTGCTTCTCAAGCTATGTGAAGCAACACAGACAGAAAATAACTTGTTTATATAAAAGCACTAAAAAATGATGACATTTAAAGCCATGGACAGTAAATAAAAACAGAGAAGAGAGGAGGATCTAGTACTGAGCTTTAATCTAAAAGAGTAAGAAAATCCAGCCACAAAATGAGAAAGGAATAGTGAATCACAAAGGGGATAACTGGTGTTCTCAAAGTCAACTTGTTGTAGCAAAACCACAAATGAGCAAATGGTCTTTGGTGCAAACCAGTCAAAGAGGCCTTTAAAATTAAGCAATCCTGGTTATTCTTTAGGAGAAGGCAATGGCACCCGACTCTAGTACTCTTGCCTGGAAATCCCATGGATGGAGGAGCCTGGTAGGCTGCAGTCCATGGGGTCGCTAAGAGTCAGACACGACTGAGTGACTTCACTTTCACTTCTCACTTTCATGCATTGGAGAAGGGAATGGCAATCCACTCCAGTGTTCTTGCCTGGAGAATCCCAGGGATGGGGGAGCCTGGTGGGCTGCCATCTATGGGGTCCCACAGAGTCGGACACAACTGAAGCAACTTAGCAGCAGCAGTTATTCTTTAGCTATTACAACTAAGAAACACTTGTAGCTAGACGTGTCCTTCATAAATCTACTTACTCTCTGACTCCAAATGAATTATATTCTGTACCTGGCATTCTTCTGCCCTGCACTTCCTTGCAGCATTCTTCATTTCAGAAAGGAGGTCACAGGCTAAAAGCCTCAGAGACACCAGATCTGGTTACTGAGCCGCCTCCACCAAGTTTGGCCATAAATTTTGCAGAAGAATGCAAGACTTTCCCCACTCTAATCCTTTTCACCTACCCCAGACTACAAACCCTGTCTATAAAACTTTGCCCTGATAGCTCAGTTGGTAAAGAATCCGCCTGCAATGTAGAAGACCCAGGTTCAATTCCTGGGTCGGGAAGATTCACTGGAGAAAGGATAGGCCTACCCATTTCAGTATTCTTGGGCTTTCCTTGTGGCTCAGGTGATAAAGAATCCACCTGAAATGCAGAAGACCTGGGTTCGGTCCCTAGGTTGGGAAGGTCCCATGCAGAAGAGAAAGGAAATTCTCCAAGCCAGGCTTTAGGAATACCTGAACCATGAACTTTCAGATGTTCAAGTTGATTTTAGAAAAGACAGAGGAACCAGAGATCAAATTGCCAACATCCGCTGGATCATCGAAAAAGCAAGAGAGTTCCGGAAAAACATCTATTTCTGCTTTATTGACTATATCAAAGCCTTTGACTCTGTGGATCACAATAAACTGTGAAAAATTCTGAAAGAAATAGGAATACCAGGCCACCTGATCTGCCTCTTGAGAAACTTGTATGCAGGTCAGGAAGCAACAGTTAGAACTGGACATGGAACAACAGACTGGTTCCAAATAGGAAAATGAGTGTGTCAAGGCTGTATATTGTCACCCTGCTTATTTAACTTATATGCAGAGTACATCATGAGAAACGCTGGGCTAAAAGGAGCACAAGCTGGAATCAAGATTGCTGGCAGAAATATCAATAACCTGAGATATGCAAATGACATCACCTTTTGGCAGAATGTGAAGAAGGACTAAAGAGCCTCTTGATGAAAATGAAAGAGGAAAGTAAAAAAGTTGGCTTAAAGCTCAACATTCAGAAAACTAAGATCATGGCATCTAGTCCCATCACTTCATGGCAAATAGATGGGGAAACAGTGAAAACAGTGGCTGTCTTTATTTTGGGGGCCTCCAAGATCACTGCAGATGGTGATTGCAGCCATGAAATTAAAAGACTTTTCTCTTTGGAAGGAAAGTTATGACCAACTTAGCATATTGAAAAGCAGAGACATTACTTTGCTCACAAAGGTCCGTCTAGTCAAGGCTATGGTTTTTCCAGTGGTCATGTATGGATGTGAGAGTTGGACTATAATGAAAGCTGAGCACTGAAGAATTGATGCTTTTGAACTGTGGTGTAGGAGAAGACTCTTGAGAGTCCCTTGGACAGCAAGGAGATCCAACCAGTCCATCCTAAAGGAAATTAGTCCTGGGTGTTCATTGGAAGGACTGATGCTGAAGCTGAAACTCCAATACTTTGGCCACTTGATGCAAAGACCTGACTCATTTGAAAAGACCTTGATGCTGGGAAAAATTGAGGGCAGAGGAGAAGGGGACGACAGAGGATAAGATAGTTGGATGGGATCACCGACTCAATGGATATGAGTTTGGATGTACTCTGGGAGTTGGTGATGGACAGGGAAGCCTGGCATGCTACAGTTTATGGGGTCGCAAAGAGTCGGACACAACTAAGTGACTGAACTGAACTGAACTGAACCCACTCCAGTATTCTGGCCTGGAGAATTCCCATGGACTATACAGTCCATGGGGTCCCAAAAAGTTGGACACTACTGCACGACTTTCACTTTTCACTTATTCCCCAGGGAAGGAGGCACAGTTCCTGAGGCTCTAGCCTGCTATGTTCCCTCTTTGCCTGGCAAAGAAATAAAGCTACTCTATCTCTTTCCTCCAAAACTCTCTCCATATTTCTATTTGATATGGGTGCACAGTGTCAATATTTTGGCAACCAACTGAAACAAGTTAGAACATGGCAAGAGAAATTTCACTGGGGTGAGGAATCATAGTTCTGATCGGTGA
This sequence comes from Aepyceros melampus, assembly GCA_006408695.1. NCBI lineage: Eukaryota > Metazoa > Chordata > Mammalia > Artiodactyla > Bovidae > Aepyceros > Aepyceros melampus. Next base: position 16,685 of record SJXQ01001273.1, read on the forward strand.
GGGTCAGAAATGGATGAGAGGAGTGAGAGATGGGGAGAACAGATAAACATTTTGAAGAAAGTTCACTGTAAAGTATAGAGGAGAAATAGGGCAGAACTTGAAGAAGCATGTGTGAGTTGAGGGAAGGAAAGTTTTTGGTTTTCCAAGTAGGGAAAGGTCACAGAAACTCTTACTGGTGGCAATAACACAGTAAACAGAACTTTGATAATGAATGAGAATGAGAGGTAAGTGAAGTCCTTGAGTAGCAGATGCTAAGATGTGGGATCTAGGACATAAAGAAAGGACTGATATTAGGGGCAAGGTCAGAACCCTATTATAATAAATGGCGGAAAATACACATGGCTATAAAAGCTGGAAGATTCATAGATCTGCCAGTGGAAGCATCGGAAGTTCTCTCCTGATTGTTCCTATTTTCTCACTGAAACAAAAAGCAGGATCATAAGGTGTAAGTGGATGGTGAAGGGAACATAATGAAAGCTTAAAGAGAAATGAGAGAGTTTGAAGTGGATCTCTTAGAAAATGAGAGAGCAGACTGACCAGGAAAATAGAATTGCCAGGCATTGCCAAGGGCCCACTTATAGTCCTATTTCTGGATTTTGCCTTCATTATCTGACAGGCTTAATCCTGTTTGTGCCATGATGGATACCTGCTTCTTTTTGTTTTCAACCTAACACCTTAGCAAATTCAATGGAAAAAAAAAAAAAAAACAGCCTTTTTACCAAGAGAATGCCAATAAAAATCTGAGTGAGCTCTCACATATGGGACCTCAGTCCTTGTTCAGGCTTTATCTCATTGCTGTGTTTGGGAGGATTCTGTCCTCTAATTAGCTGGCCTGTATGTCCTCCCAGGAGCTTGGGGTTGCAGTGGATTCAGCCCCGTTAAACACAAAGTTACGATGGGGGAGGGTGGCTTCCCATAGAAAATTCCAGTACATGTTACCATATCTATCCTTACGAAGGTGGAAAACGAACTGGGTAATACAGCGAATATCCACGGTGCACATCACTGGCATATAATTTACTGAAAAACGCGCCAGGGCGAGTCAAAGGTCATAAATGGCCTCTATGAACATTTCCATTTTGTTGTTATTCAGTTGTTTAGTCATGTTCGGTTCTTTGTGATCCCATGGACTGCAGCATGCCAGGCTTTCCTGTCCTTCACCATCTCCAGGGCTTGCTCAAACTCATGCCATCAAGTTGGTGATGCCATCCACCCATCTAATCCTCTCTCAGCTCCTTCTCCTCCTGTCTTCAATCTTTCCCAGCATCAGGGTCTTTTCTAATGAGTCAGCTCTTTGCATCAGGTGGCCAAAATATTGGAGTTTCAGCTTCAGCATCAGTCCTTCAAATGAATATTCAGGACTGATTTCCTTTACAATTGACTGGTTTGATCTCCTTGCAGTCCAAGGAACTCTCAAGGGTCTTCTCCAATACCATAGTTCAAAAGCATTGATTCTTCAGTGCTCAGTCTTCTTTACAGTATAACTCTAACATCCTTACATGACTACTGGAAAAACCATAATTTTAACTATAGGGATCTTTGTTGGCAAAGTAACATCTGCTTTTTAATACACTGTCTAGATTTGTCATAGCTTTTCTCCAAAGGAGCAAGTGTCTTTTAATTTCATGGCTGCAGTCACCATCTGCAGAGATTTTGGAGTCCAGGAAAATAAAGTCTGTCACTGTTTCCATTGTTTCCCCATCTATTTACCATGAAGTGATGGGACCAGATGCCATTTTTTCAATGTCAAGTTTTAAGACAACTTTTTCACTCTCCTCTTTGACTTTCATCAAGAGTTTAGTTTCTCTTTGCTTCCTGCCATAAGGGTGGTGTCATCTGCATATCTGACGTTATTGATATTTCTCCCAGCAATATTGATTCCAGTTTGTGCTTCATCCAGCCAAGCATTTCACATGATGTACTCTGCATATAAGTTAAATAGCAGGGTGACAATATATACCCTTGATGTACTCCTTTCCCAGTTTGGAACCAGTCCGTTGTTCCATGTCCATTTCTAACTGTTGCTCCTTGACCTGCATATAGATTTCTCAGGATGCAGATAAAGTGGTCTGTTAGTCCCATCTATTGAAGAATTTTCCACAATTTGTTGTGACCCACACAGGCAAAGACTTTAAGGTAGTCAATGAAGCAGAAGTAGATGTTTTTCTGGAACTCTCTTGCTTTTTCTATGATCCAGTGGGTGTTGGCAATTGATCTCTGATTCCTCTGCCTTTTCTATATCTAGCTTGAACATCTAGAAGTTCTTGGTTCTCATACTGTTGAAGCTGAGCTTGAAGAATTTTGAGCATTACTTTGCTAGCATATGAAATGAGTGCAGTTTTGAGGTAGTTTGAACATTCTTTGGCACTGCCTTTCTTTCAGATTGGAACGAAAACTGACCTTTCCATTTTAATACTCTTCAATGCTCTAGTTTTGAAACTCCCAAACTGGGCACCTTTGGCTGGGAACAAGAATGATCCCACAGTCACATAATTGATGATTATCATCTGTCTTCTGAAATATTCACCAGGTATATCTATTCAATATATTAAAAAATAAAAACACTAAAAGAGAGAGATAGGGGAGAGGTTGGGAGAGAAATTCTGGGTTATTAGTGTTAAGAATCTGAATAACACGAAGCTTGACAAGGAAAACACTGTAAATATGAGTATACTGGAAGTGGCTTAAGAGTTGAAAAAATGAAAAACAGTTTAAAAGTAACTATCATATACTTCAATGAGAAAAATAATCATTTTTATTATTTTACTTATTTCCAAATGTATTTAAACACTTTTTAGTCTACCAACTAAAACCAAAGTTTACAACTCATAAAAATCTAATTTACTGTGAGAATCTTGCACATTTGTTTGTAAGAAGGAAATGGAGTTAATTATTTTTGTAAAATGATTAAGTAAAGTATCATCATTTGGCCTGTTAGGTCCACGTAGATCAAAAAGACAGTGTGATTCATGGTTTTCAACTTTATACACTTAACAGAGCAAGAGAAGTGGGAATGGGAACAACAAGAGGTCACATTTGGAACTGAAAGCAGTAAAAGACAAACCAGCTACCACAAGCACCTTTTTCAATCACCATGAATTAATACTTATAACATTTCATAAAAATACACATCCAGCATTACACCAAGCATGATGTTCTGGCAGGGCAGAAAATCAAAATACCTTTGGAAACTCACAGGGTAACTTTCTGGGAAGTGTCAGCACATGGTAATAGAATGGGCATCAGATCAAACCCAGGCAGGTTGCATTTAATTTGTTGCCTCTGTAAACACCAGGGTCTTCCTTTTTACAGCCTGCATTTGTCATTTTGAACAGAAGCCTGGAGCTCTAGTTTTCTGCTTCCTGCCTCCAGACCAGCTTGTCAAATGCCTCAGGCCGGGAGCCATATTGCTTTCATTATCTTCCTGGGTGGATCACAATGTCAAGTGCAGGTGAACATTAAACAAATGCTCCTGGATGCCTGAAGCCAGATCGTGCCTGGACAGCACTGTGAAGCAGACAGAGTCTCCCTTTGAGAGTCCCGGGAGTCCTTTTTAGGTTTGGATTTGAAGTTTTTTGAGCATCTACTCCACTTCCTCTTTTAGGGGGCTGGTCTACCACCTGCTTTTCACCAGTTCTACTGCTCAGCAGATGAGGCTGCATCCAGTCCACATCTTCTCAGAACTTCTTTTTGATCCATGGACTACTACAAAGTCAGCATGAGAACTCTTCCCTTGGGCTTTCTCTGGATTCCAGAGTAACATGGCAGTCCATAGGGCTAACTTCTATCAACCCAAAACGAATGACAGACAGCAGCTGATAATATCCTGGATAAACACTCGATTTTCCTTAGACCTTCCAGCAGGATCTGAGATGGGTTTTACATTGCAGCCCATAGGTTCCCAGTAACAATAGGAACTGTTGCTAGCTCCCTGATCTGTCTCAAGCATCTCTATGGATGCTTCTTGGGATTATCTCCTAGTAGAACCCAGGTCTCCTACATTGCAGGCATATTGTTTCTGAGCCACCAGGGAAACCCCTAAATAAATTACTCTACTGGAATCCTTTACTCAAAGTCAGTTTTGGGGGGCACTGAAGGAGATGTGTGTGTGTGTGTGTATGTGTGTGTGTGCGCGCGCGTGCACGCACAAGCATGTCTGACTCTGAGACCCTATGGACTGTAGCCCACCAGGCTCCTCTTTCCATGGGATTTTCTGGGCAAGAACACCTGAGTGGATTGCCATTTCCTTCTCCAGGGATCTTCCTGGCCCAGGAATTGAACCTAAGTCTCCCGTGTCTCCTGCATTGCAGGCAGATTCTTTACTGCTGAGCCATGCTGGAAGCCCATGAAATAGATATACTCCAGTCAAAATCTGCTGTCATTAAATAGTGTAATAAGGTCAATGCATTTAAGCCAACATATTTTACCTATTGTTGAATAATTTGTATCTTTAAACATCTGTCTACAGGAATACAAACTGCCCTTTTTTAAAAAAGACATGTGTAAGCAGGGGCAATGGCACCCCACTCCAGTACTCTTGCCTGGAAAATCCCATGGACAAAGGAGCCTGGTAGGCTGCAGTCCATGGGGTCACTAAGTGTCGGACAGACTTGAGCAACTTCACTTTCACTTTTCATTTTCATGCATTGGAGAAGGAAATGGCAACCCACTCCAGTGTTCTTGCCTGGAGAATCCCAGGGACAGGGGAGCCTAGTGGGCTGCTGTCTATGGGGTCATACAGAGTCAGACACGACTGAAGTGACTTAGCAGCAGCAAGCAGGTTAATGTAAGGCATTTTATAGAAGTAAGTTTGTACACAAGGAGTAAGCAGCTTCCCAGTGTATTCTTCCTACAGATCTCTGATCATCATCAAACATAAGAGTCAGTTCCTTTAAAAATATTTTACTTTTGAAATGCTCAGATCTCAACAGTTTCTTCAAACAGAAACTGGATCCTTTCAAAGAATTCATTGGGGCAGGGGTCCTAAACATTTCACTTACATATATCAATAAGTCCATTAAGGAAGATTCAATTCATGCTGAAGCTTTTTGATACTTCTTCAGTCAATCTAATTAATGTGGGCCATTCATTTGGGCAATTCTGACAAATATCCCAGTTCAGACCAGTGGTTCTTGGTTTCAGGTGTGCATCAGAATGACCCCTGCCTGTGAAAACGAAATTTCTGATTTACTAGGACTGGACTGAGGGAGATAATTTGCTTTTCTAACGGAGAAGGCAATGGCAGCCCACTCCAGTACTCTTGCCTGGAAAATCCCATGATAGAGGAGCCTGGTAGGCTGCAGGCCATGGGGTCACTAAGAGTCGGACACAACTAAGTGACTTCACTTTCACTTTTCATTCTCATGCATTGGAGAAGGAAATGGCAACCCACTCCAGTGTTCTTGCCTGGAGAATCCCAGGGACGAGGAGCCTGGTGGGCTGCCGTCTATGGGGTCACACAGAGTCAGACACGACTGAAGTGACTTAGCAAGCAAGCAAACGAGTTCTCAGGTGATTGAGATGTTGTTAGCTGATCACACATTGAAAACCACAGCTGTAGACAACTCTTATAGTCTCCTTCCACAGATTGCATCTTTAAATTCAATAGAGTCTTCTGCATCTCCTTCAGAAAACACAGCCCAACAGCAGACACTTTTTTCCTAGGACTTGTCTCTCTTGCTTTACTGGCTGCCTGAAAGGAAAGGCCATTACTTTACAATTGATCCTTAATATAGCTTTTTCGGTATTCTTTCTTGCTTGCTAAAGTCACCTTCTCCTTTAAGCCATCACTCTGCACAGTAAAAGGAAATTCTCTACATTCACTCAACAATGAAGGTAATTTTCTGCCAGGCAGTGAATAAGAAAAACATGGTTCCCATACTAAGTTGTATTTGCATTGTTTTGCACTGCTCTAGCTTATAAATGTACAAAAACAAAATACCACAGTAATCATAATGCTTATATCTCAAAAATGTTGCATCTTAGATTTAGTTGGCAAAGACAGCATTTGGCAATCTGTTGAAAATGCTGTCTTTTGTATAGAAATGAAATGCCAAAAATAAAAGACCTATTTTAATGTAACAACTTGAAGGAAAAATTATCAAATGCACAAAATCTTTAATAAAAAGAACAGATGCAGGTGGTGATTAACTTTCATAGCTTGCCTTTAACTTCATATTTAAGTTATTCTAATGTAACAATATATATAACTTAATATATATTATATATCTATAACAATATATAGATCATACTATAAAAAGTAATTACTTAAGACAAGTAATCAAAGAAATAATAGGATTAAAAAGATATCTTTTTGAAGATTCAGGAACATAATAGATTTTCCACAGACCAGATAAAAATGTGACTTTGTCTTCAGAAAATAAAACAGTAGACTAATACAAATTCAACTCTGATTTTAGATATCTTGCATAGAATTATTTGTGTTCACAATGCAATGCTTTTTTCATAACTGCATGACAGTGTGGTCATCATTGTCACTCATTACAAGATCTTGTTTTTCCTTTCCTAAAGTTTATATAAAGTTTATTTCATTCCATTTTTATTGAGATATAATTGACATACAACACTATGTAAGTTTAAGATGTACAGCATAATTATTTGACTTACATACTTTATGAAATGTTTACCAAAATAACCTGAATGAACATCCATCATCTCATACAGATTCAAAATTAAAAAAACAGACAAAAAGCTTTTGCCATATGATGAGAACTCTTAGGATTTACTCTCTTAACAAATTTCATATACAACATAAGGCAGTGTTAATTATATTTATCATGTTTTATGTTATCCCTGATACTTATTTACATTTTATAATTGGAATTTTGTACCTTTTGACCATCTTTATCCAATTCCCCTGCCCATACCCTCCCTCTGGTAACCACAAGTCTGATCTCTCTTTCTATAACTTTTTTTTTTGTCTGTTTTTGAAGACACTTTTCCAAAGAATATATGCAGACAGCAACAGGCACATCACCACTCAAAAGATGCTCAACATCATTAACCATCAGGGAAATACAAATCAAAACCACAGTGAGCTATCACTTCACACCTGTCGGAATGGCTGTTATCAAAAAAGATAACATACAAGAATTGAGGAAGATATGGAGGAATGGGAACTCTCCTGCACTGTTGGTGGGAATATAAATTGGTATAGCCAGTATAGAAAGCAGTATGAAGATACTTTCCCTCTGTCTAATTCCTTTGCTTGTACAAAGTTTTATTTCTCTTGTTAAAAGATAAGACTCAAAAAAAATCATACAATTATTCCCAAGGATATGGAACAATATGGGACTACCTAGGGCTCACTGGTAAAGAACCCAGCAGCCAATGCAGGAAGTGTGGGCTCAATCTCCTGGTTGGGAGATCCCCTGGAGAAGGAGATGACAATGCACTCTAATATTTTTTTCTGGGGAATACCATGGACAGAGGAACCTAGTGGGCTACAGTCTATAGGGTTGCAAACAAAGAGTTGGACATGACTTAGCAACTAAACAATAGTAACAACATAGAAAAAAATTCCTTTTAGGGTGTAAACAGTTGCTTCTATAGCAAGAGTATCTATGTGATTGCTGATTGCAAAACTAATTCTAATTCTAGCTGTTTCTTCAGGTACATGGCAGGGCATTTGACCTGGGGCCCTCCTCGGTCATCATCGATGTGCAAGTTTGCTGCTTCTTATATTAAAGGTTTGCTAGTTTGCATTTTGGTATATAGAAGGCTGAACATTTACAAATCAATGCTTTCAAACTGTGGTGCTGGAGAAAGACTCTTGAGAGCTCCTTGGATAACATGGAGATCAAACCAGTGAATCCTAAAGGAAATTAACCCTGAATATTCATTGGAAGGATGGATAATGAAGCTGAAGCTCCAATATTTGGCCACCTGATGAGAAGAGCTAATTCCTTAGAAAAGACCCTGATGCTGGGAAATATTAAGGTAGGAGGTAAAGAAGGTGACAGAGGATGAGATAGTTGGATGGCACCATCGACTCAATAGACATGAGTTTGAGCAAACTGCGGGAGACAGTGAAGGACAGGGAGACCTGATATGCTGCAGCCCATGGTGTCACGAAGAGTCAGACAAGACTGAGTTGCTAAACAACAAAAATAATTTGTTATCAAAGAAATGGCTCCCTCCCCATATTCCTATGCCTGCTAGTCTCCTGACTGACTCCTTCCTGATTTTCTAGTTGAGTTCAACAAACCATCCTGATTGATTATTTGCCTTTTAAACAATTAAAATCTATTTGTCATGTGGATAATTTTGTTTTGGCTAAATATTTTAAAGCTACCAGAGCAGCCTGAACTTCAGACATTCTTTGTACTCAAAAATAATAATTTCCTTGAAAAACTTCATGTGGCTTTATGCCATAAGCCTGAATGTATTTAATAAAGTGAACAGTGTCTCTGAAGTCAATTTACTGACTCCTCATTGTCTTCCTGAGTCTGGATATGATCAGATTACCTCCTTTCATTGAATTATGCCACTCTTTAGGCCCAACTCAAAGCTTGTCCCATTACGCCTCTATTCTCTTTCCTTGATGATTGTGTTTAAAGGTGATCATACTTGTGAAATAAAAAAGAAGAAGTCTATACACAGAGCCCTCACTGAAAGGCAATGGAAGAAGCTGAATTAGTCTAATACACCTGTCAAAGAAGTGCACACACATGCATATTTTCCTGTTCCTTGGCATTACGATTTGTGACAGCAAGGGAGACTTTGACTCCTTGTTCAGTCCCAGAAGACACCTGCGTAGAAAGATGATGATGGCCCCAGATGCTCCAGGAGGCCTTGAGTACTTAGTTTGGTTGAGACCAAACATCCAATTGTCTTAAGATCCCTGTAATGCCCCCCTACTCCAATTACCAGGATTATGGGGGGTTTAAGTCATAGGAAATGACAAATACTCTCTCACTACATCATCTCTGACAAAATTCAGACTCATGTTTCGGATCCAGTACATCCTTTCTCTTTTTGCATTGGCACCCCACTCCAGTACTCTTGTTTGGAAAATCCCATGGATGGAGAAGCCTGGTGGGCTGCAGTCCATGGGGTCATAAAGACTCAGACACGACGGAGCGACTGCATTTTCACTTTTCACTTTCATGCTGGAGAAGGAAATGGCAACCCACTCCAGTGTTCTTGCCTGGAGAATCCCAGGGACGGGAGAGCCTGGTGGGCTGCTGTCTATGGGGTTGCACAGAGTTGGACATGATTGAAGCAACTTAGCAGTAGCAGTAGCAATTTTGTCTGGGTATTATGAAATTTTCCTATGGACATGAATGTCCCTTAGTTTCTAATGCTTTATTTCTCAAAATAGTACTTATGAAAGAAAAAAATATACAAATATACCATGTAAGTGGTCATGAGACCAAACATCCAATTGTCTTAAGATCCCTGTAATGCCCCCCTACTCCAATTACCAGGATTATGGGGGGTTTAAGTCATAGGAAATGACAAATACTCTCTCACTACATCATCTCTGACAAAATTCAGACTCATGTTTCGGATCCAGTACATCCTTTCTCTTTTTGCATTGGCACCCCACTCCAGTACTCTTGTTTGGAAAATCCCATGGATGGAGAAGCCTGGTGGGCTGCAGTCCATGGGGTCATAAAGACTCAGACACGACGGAGCGACTGCATTTTCACTTTTCACTTTCATGCTGGAGAAGGAAATGGCAACCCACTCCAGTGTTCTTGCCTGGAGAATCCCAGGGACGGGAGAGCCTGGTGGGCTGCTGTCTATGGGGTTGCACAGAGTTGGACATGATTGAAGCAACTTAGCAGTAGCAGTAGCAATTTTGTCTGGGTATTATGAAATTTTCCTATGGACATGAATGTCCCTTAGTTTCTAATGCTTTATTTCTCAAAATAGTACTTATGAAAGAAAAAAATATAACAAATATACCATGTAAGTGGTCACCTGTAGAATCTGAATGTCTCAACTAATTACCAAGTTATTCTTCCTTTTTCCTTTATAGTGGGAAGTAGTAATATTCAGAGTAACATACAAACTGATGTTTCTAACATCTAATTATTGTATTTACTATGACACATGTCACTTTTGTATGTGTGTCTAGGATAGATTTCATTAATACTATTTTTGTATTTTGGGAAAGTGAATTACATCCAGAGATCTAAACAAAGCAATGAAAAAGAGAGGAAATAGCATTTATAGTTCTTCTATGTTAGCATAATGTCACAATATCACATCCTATACAGTGTCACTATATTGTCTAGCAATATACTGATATTTATAGGATTGCAAAGTGACAATGCAATCATTCTCAAATGGTAAAGAATCTGTCTAGAATGTGGGAGACTCAGGTTCAATTCCTGGTCAGGAAGATCCCCTGGAGAAGGAAACAGCTATCCACTCTAGAATTCTTGCCTGGAGAATTCCATGGACAGAGAAGCCTGGCAGGCTACAGCCCATGAGGTCACAAAGAGTCAGGCACGAATGAGTGACTAACACTTTCATTTCATGTACCCAAGGTAATGAGAAATGGATATTTCTATCTTCCTCTAAATGCTGGAGACACTTGGGAGTAAGTTCCTAGCATCTTCATTTTTTTCTCTAAATTTCTTCCATAGATCAAGCTGGCCATCCCTAAGGCTCTTAATATCATCTGTATCATATCTCCTAAGTTTCTAACTCCATCCCTTACCTTGTCTATAATTTCAAATTCTTATTTCCAGTTACACTTTTATAACATTATTTTTGTCAGAATCTTAATCCCAAACTGAGTTCTCTATTCCATCCTCTCCCCTACTGCTCAAGTTTAATCCCACCTTGTCTTTTTTCAGTAATGGCACAATCATCTCCCTGGCTACTCAAGCCAAATAAATGGGAAACATCTTTCATTTGTCTTCCCCCTCTTTACTTCCATGTTCCGTATATATCAGGCTTCTCTTAATCACCACTGCCAACATTTTGAACCATTTCCTCTCTCACTAAGACCATTCAAAATCTCCAATTGGTGCTTCACCATTTCACCCTCAATCCACTTTTCAACATGGCAGATAATAATCTTCTAGAATTTTAAAGCCTCAGTGATGACTGTAATACCATCTGTTGAACTTAAGGCTGAACTCTTGCTGAGTTCAGCAAGCTTACTGAAGGCTTGCTGACTCCATGATTCGGCTCCTGTTGCTTCCTTTCACCTCACTTTGTTTCTTTCCTTCTTGCTCTTTCTAACTCCAGCTATAATAGTCCAATTTCATTTACTAGAGCTCAGCAAAGGCCTTCCTCCTTAAGACTCTTAGTCCTCAGTCTTTTTTTATGCCTGAAAAACAACTCTGTCCCTCTTCTTACCATAATCAACTTCTTTCAATCTAGAAATGACATATGAAAATACAACTCAGGCTGGCCATCCTTGGCCATCCTCTCTGAAATAGTTCTCTCCTCTTATCCAAAACCATAGTACTTTATTCATTCTATTTACTTTAGATATCACCTTATTTTTGTTTACTTGCTTCAAATCTGTCTCTGTCTACTGGATTCATGCTCTTGGAGGGTAGAAGATAAATCTGCAGGTTAGTCACTATTACCCCTTCCCAGCAAAATGGTCTGCATATAGTAGGCATTCTAATAAAAACAATAAGAATGTTATACAGTAATGAATATGATGATTATAATATCAGTATATTTGCTCTTACTAAGATATTAACACTGTTATCAGTGTTTTGTGTATATTAACTCATTTAAAGAGATAAGTACATTGATCATTCCTCTGTGAGCACAGAGCAGTTAAGTATTGGCTACATCAATAAAGTAATCTCTTAGCCACTGGCTAAGCAAGTGGCAGAGCGAGATTCAAATTTTTCTGTTTTGACCCCAAAGACCCAAGCTCATAACTACCCTACTAGGCTACCTATTAAAACATGAGGTCAAACAACAATCAAGGAATCCAAGGATAGTAGAACATATTTGATGAAATATATAAATATGAGACACAGGGATTAACAAAGGTCAAGGAATATAAAGCCAAAATACATTTAATAGTAATAATTTTTTTTAAATGGTGAACTTTTTTGATGATTCAGAAGGTGTACATGGGTCATGAAGCATCTCAGCATATCATAATGATTATTAGGCATCTGCAATAGCTAAAGAATGTAAAACACAAGCCCAGTCTCACTCGATTCTGTGGAATATCCTTTACTTTTAAAATATCTTGTTCAAGATCAGCTGTGAAAAGAAGAGAGGTGAAAAGCAAAGGAGAAAAGGAAAGATAAAGCATCTGAATGCAGAGTTTCAGAGAATAGCAAGAAGAGATAAGAAAGCCTTCTTCAATGATCAATGCAAAGAAATAGAGGAAAAGAAGAGACTGAGAAACACTAGAGATCTCTTCAACAAAATTAGAGATACCAAGGGAACATTTCATGCAAAGATGGGCTCGATAAAGGACAGAAATGGTCTGGACCTAACAGAAGCAGAAGATATTAAGAAGAGGTGGCAAGAATACACAGAAGAACTGTACAAAAAAGATCTTCATGACCCATATAATCATGATGGTGTGATCACTCATCTAGAGCCAGACATCCTGGAAAGTGAAGTCAAGTGGGCCTTAGAAAGCATCACTATGAACAAAGCTAGTGGAGGTGATGGAATTCCAGTTGAGCTGTTTCAAATCCTGAAAGATGATGCTGTGAAAGTGCTGCACTCAATATGCCAGCAAATTTGCAAAACTAGCAGTGGCCACAGGACTGGAAAAGGTCAGTTTTCATTCCAATTCCAAAGAAAGGCAATGCCAAAGAATGCTCAAACTACCGCACAATTGCACTCATCTCACATGCTAGTAAAGTAATGCTCAAAATTCTCCAAGCCAGANACTAACCAGATATGTTTTATTATTCCAGTTTGCCTTTTATAATTTGTTAATTATATACTTTTTTTGCCTCTTTGACTGGCTATGCTAGAGGTTACAGCATTACAATAGGTTCTAATGCAAATTTGTTTACCTTTTCCTTTCATTTCATTTTCCTGAAAAAGTTCCTTAAATTTTCTGGTAAGGAAGGACTCAATGGTGAGAACTTTCTTGTAGTTATTTTTCTGAAAATAATTTTATTTTACCTTCATCTTTGAAGAATATTTTCATTTTCCCCCATATGATCCTTTGAATAAATTATTCCATTTTCTTCTGTCTTCCATCATTTCCTCTGAGAAATCAGATACAAGTCGTTTCTGTTTCTTTGAATTAAAAAACAATGTTTAAACTTCTATAAGTCTCCTTAGGTGTTTAAGTTTACAAGTTTGGCACTCATGTGCCTACATGTGGTCATCTATGTATTTATAACTGAGGTTTGGTGAGCTTCTTGAATCTGTGGATGGATCACTTTTTTTAGTTTTAGAAAATGCTTAACATTCTTGGTCTCCTCTCCTGAATAGCATTTATACGTTCCAGCTGAGTATTTCCCATATGCTTCTCATGCAGTACTTTTTCCATTCTTTTTTCTCCTTTCGTTTCAGTTTGTGTATATTTTCAGTTCTGTTCATGTGCTCATTCATGTCCGACTCTTTGCGACCCCATGAATTGCAGCACGCCAGGCCTCCCTGTCTATCACCAACTCCCGGAGTTCACTCAAACTCATGTCCATCGAGTCAGTGATGCCATCCAGCCATCTCATCTGCTGTTGTCCCCTTCTCCTCCTGTGAAAGAGGANTATGCAGAGTACATCATGAGAAACGCTGGGCTGGAAGAAGCACAAGCTGGAATCAAGATTGCTGGGAGAAATATCAATAACCACAGATATGCAGATGACACCACCCTTATGGCAGAAAGTGAAGAGGAACTAAAAAGCCTCTTGTTGAAAGTGAAAGAGGAGAGTGAAAAAGTTGGCTTAAAGCTCAACATTCAGAAAACAAAGATCATGGCATCTGGTCCCATCACTTCATGGGAAATAGATGGGGAAACAGTAGAAACAGTGTCAGACTTTATTTTTCTGGGCTCCAAAATCACTGTAAGTGACTGCAGCCATGAAATTAAAAGATGCTTACTCTTTGGAAGGAAAGTTATGACCAACCTAGACAATATATTCAAAAGCAGAGACATTACTTTGCCAACTAAGGTCCGTCTAGTCAAGGCTATGGTTTTTACTGTGGTCATGTATGGATGTGAGAGTTGGACTGTGAAGAAGGCTGAGCACCAAAGAATTGATGCTTTTGAACTGTGATGTTGGAGAAGATCTTGAGAGTCCCTTGGACTGCAAGGAGATCCAACCAGTCCATTCTGAAGGAGATCAACCCTGGGATTTCTTTGGAAGGAATGATGCTAAAACTGAAACTCCAGTACTTTGGCCACCTCATGCGAAGAGATGACTCATTGGAAAAGATTCTGATGCTGGGAGGGATTGGGGGCAGGAGGAGAAGGGGACGACCGAGGATGAGATGGCTGGATGGCATCACGGACTCGATGGACGTGAATCTGAGTGAACTCCGGGAGTTGGTGATGGACACGGAGGGCTGGCGTGCTGCCATTCATGGGGTCGCAAAGAGTCGGACACAACAGAGTGACTGAACTGAACCAAACTGATAGCTAATTTACAATGTGTTAGTTTCTGGCATACAACAAAGAAATTCAGTCATACATATATATGTGTGAATTCTTTTTCACAGTCTTTTCTAAGTTATTATAATGTGCTGAATATAGTTCCCTGTGCTATCCTGTTGGTCCTTGTTGTTTATCTATTTTATATATAATAGTTTGTATCTGCTAATTCCAAGCTCCTGGTTTATCCTCCCTGACTCTTTCCCCTCTCATAACCATAAGGTTGTTCTCTATTCCTGTGGGTTTGTTTCTGTTTTTTAAAAAATGTTCATTTGTATCATATTTTAAATTCTGCATATAAATGATATCACATGGTATTTGTCTTTCTGTTTCAGATGGACTTCACTCAGTATGATACTCTCTAGGTCCATCCGTGTTGCGAATAGCATTATTTTGTTCTTTTTATAGCTGAGTAACACTCCATTGTGTGTATACGCCATGTCTTAATGCGTTCATCTGCTGATGAACATTTAAGTTGCTTCCATGTCTTGGCTGTTGTAATAATGTTGCTATGAACATTTAGGTGCAAGTGTCTTTTGAATTTAGTGTCTTCTCTGAATTTATGCCCAGGAGCAGGATTATTAGATCATCTGGCAATTCTATTTCTCGTTTTTTAAGGAACCTCCATACTTTTTCCATAGAGGCTGCGCTAGTTTACATTCCCACCAACAGTGTAAGAAGGTTCTCTTTTCTCCATCCCCTCTCCAGTGTTTAATATAGTGTATATTGTAGATGTTTTAACGATGGCTATTCTGACCAGTGTGAGGTGATACCTCATTGTAATTTTAATTTGCATTTCTCTAATAATCAGCACATTAAACATCTTTTCATTTGTCTATTGGCCATTTATATGTATTCTTTGGGAAATGTCTATTTAGAGCTGCACATTTTTTTATTGAGTTGTTTGGTTTTTTTGTTATTGAGTTGTATGAGCTGTTTGTATAATTTGGAAATGAAGTCCTTGTCAACTGCGTCATTTTCAAATATTTCTCCCAGTCCATAAGTTGTCTTTTCATTTTGTTTTATGCTTTCTTTTGCTGTGCAAAAGCTTGTAAGTTTGATTAGGTCTCACTTGTTTACTTTTGCTTTTATCAATTTTTCTACTGTCTTGGGACACTCACATAAAACATTGCTATGATTTTTGTCAGGAAATGTCTCACCTATGTTCTCTTCTAGGAATTTTATAGTGTCTTGTCTTAAAGATTAGCATTATTTTGAGTTTATTTTTGTGCATTATGTGAAGGAGTGTTTTAACTTCATTGATTTACATGTGGCTGTCCAACTTTCCTAACACCACTTGCTGAAGAGACTGTCTTTTCTGTTTTTGGTTCCTTTGTTCAAGGTGAATTGACCATAGGTATGTGGGTTTATTTCTAGGCTCTTGATTCTGTTCCATTGATCCATATGTCTGTTTTTGTATCAGCACCACGCTTTGTCCCTGCTGGCGCAGACGGTAAAGTGTCTGCCCACAATGCCGGAGACCCGGGTTCGATTCCTGGGTCAGGAAGATCCCCTGGAGAAGGAAATGGCAATCCACTCCAGCACTCTTGCCTGGAAAATCCCATGGACCGAGTCATGTGGCTGTCCAACTTTCCTAACACCACTTGCTGAAGAGACTGTCTTTTCTGTTTTTGGTTCCTTTGTTCAAGGTGAATTGACCATAGGTATGTGGGTTTATTTCTAGGCTCTTGATTCTGTTCCATTGATCCATATGTCTGTTTTTGTGTCAGCACCACGCTTTGTCCCTGCTGGCGCAGACGGTAAAGTGTCTGCCCACAATGCCGGAGACCCGGGTTCGATTCCTGGGTCAGGAAGATCCCCTGGAGAAGGAAATGGCAATCCACTCCAGCACTCTTGCCTGGAAAATCCCATGGACCGAGGAGCCTGATAGGCTACGTCCATGGGGTCACAAAGAGTCGGACACGACTGAACGACTTCACTTTTCACTTTCACCACGCTTTTTTGATTACTATAGCTTTGTAATAATTGTCTGAAGTCTGGGAGGTATGTCTCCAGCTTTGCTCTTTTTCCTCAGGATTTCCTTGGCAGTTCTGGAGATAGAATCTTGATATTAGGTCTTTGGTTACAAAACTTAGGTCTTAAGCCACACAGACATCTTTTGATACTTGACTTTGGGATACGTTTTTCAGTTCTACAAATTTTTTTTTGAAACAGCCAATGGGACACCACAATCCATTTTTGCTTAAGCTGACATCTCCCCCTTGTGAATTCAGTCCTTCTCTCTTCCACAGTGTGTTTCCTTTGGCACAGATCATTTTCCTCATCCTGTGAACAAGTCTGTCCTGAAATGGATAGATGAGCATGGTGATACTATTATTTCAGCGCATTACGCTTCTCTTTACCATCAGTCTCATCACTAAGATTAACCTTGACTTTAACCTCTGGCGCTGCACTCTCAGTGGTTGCTAACTCCCACCACCACGTCAAATGACTTTTTCTCAGTTCACGTTCCCCCTGATCTTTTTTGATATCTGATGCTCAGTTTTGGAAGTCCTTCGTTCTCTGGCTTGGGAGCTTCTGCGCTTTGCCTTTTCTCCTTGTATTAATGCTTTTCTGATTACTTCCTCTCCTTCGCAGGCATCTCTTCCTTTTCCCTCCTCCCGAGTCTAGTCATTCACCAAGATCCTACTCTGAGTTCTTATCTTTAATCTCTGGCCACTTTTTCCCCAACACTGTCTCATCTACTTCTATAACTTCACCCAACATCTTCATCCACCCTATTTTTTCTTGAACTTCTATCTCAAGTTTCAACCACCACCAAGGCATCTCCATTTGGACATATCTGGTGTCATTTTCTATTAACCAGGACTCCTAATCCTCACTTTCCTACCTCTTATAGCATAGAACTTCCTAAACCACAGACTCAGATTCAAATACCTGCTCTGCCAACTAATAGCTAAATGATCTATTACTCAATCTTTTTATATCTTGATTTTTTCATCTTAAAAATATAAATAATAACAGCACATCCTTAGATTGTATTTCTGAGACTGAAATAAGGTAATCCATGTACAAATACTAGATTGTTATGGTAAAATAACTGGAACATAGCATGCAAATTGTGTATAATTAATTTTATGAATAAAAGCCTTCAGTGACTGACATAATCTACCAAAGCAAATACAAACCAACTGTAGTACTGAAGATGTTTAAAAATGACTTCCAAGCTTCACTTCCCACTCTTCCAAACAAATTACATTATTTCCCAAATGTACCTTGCACTTTGTTCCCCTACCTTGTCATACTTTTTATCCCCTCTGTTTCTACTTAATATATATTCTTCAAAGTCCAGTCTAAATGTTATTTTATTCACAAAGTTTTCTCTTTCCTTCCTCTGTGAGATAGGTCTACTCTGAAGTTCCATAGAACATTACACTTGCTTAAATCACTTTTCACATTTTCCTCACCTTAACTTCACTCTGGTGAAGGGCTGGTGTTTTACCTATGTTTATGTCCCTGATCGTTTTCCAGAAATATTGGATTTGTACAAATTTGCTTGATACAGAAAATCTTAAGATTTTCTTAAAATTCTTAAGATTAGAAAATGTTGCATGTTAACACTTTTTAAAATGTTTCTTCTTTCAGAAGGAATTCTTTCAATTGGCAATCCTAAAAGGAATCAGAGTCACTAAGAGAACTGAATTACTTAAAATAAGGAATCATAGTGAACTCCCCAAAGTTATCAATATAATTATCATGTCGCTGTTGTATATGTGGACAAATACACATTAGTTAACTATTTCCCTGAACTTGGTATAAAAAATCGAATGCATATGGAAAACATACTCCATTTACTTAATAGGTATGATATACAAGGCATGATTTTAGTTTTTTGAAATGAGTTTTAACCCAGATTTTTCATTCTCCTCTTTCGCTTTCTTCAAGAGGCTCCTCAGTTCCTCTTTGCTTTCTGCAGTAAGGGTGGTGTCATCTGCATATCTGAAGTTATTGCTATTTCTCCCAGCAATCTTGATTCCAGCTTGTGCTTCATCCAGCCTGGAATTTTGCATGATATACTCTGTGTATAAATTATATAAGCAGGGAGATACTATACAACCTTGACATACTCCTTTCCCAGTTGGAACCAGTCTGTTGTTCCATGTCTGATTCTAACTGTTACTTCTAGACCTGCATACAGATTTCTCAGGAGGTAGGTAAGGTCGTCTGGTATTTCCATCTCTTTAAGAATTTCCCACAGTTTGTTGTGATCCTCATAGTCAAAGGCTTTGGCATAGTCAATAAAGCAGAAGTAGATGTTTTTCTGGAACTCTCTTGCTTTTTCGATGATCCAACGGATATTGGCAATTTGATCTCTGGTTTCTCTGCCTTTCCTAAATACAGCTTGAACATCTGGAAGTCTTTGGTTCATGTACTGTTGAGGCCTCACTTGGAGAATTTTGAGCATTACCTTGCTAGCATGTGAGATGAGTGCAATTTTGTGGTAGTTTGAGCATTCTTTGGCATTGCCTTTCTTTGGGATTGGAGTGAAAACTGACCTTTTCCAGTCCTGTGGCTGCTGCTAAGTTTTCCAAATTTGCTGGCATATTGAGTGCAGCAATTTAGCAGCAGCATCTTTTAGGATTTGAAACAGCTCAACTGGAATTCCATTACCTCCAGTAGCTTTGTTCATAGTGATGCCCGCTTGACTAAGGCCCAACTTGACTTTGCCCTCCAGGATATCTGGAGTAATGTCTAGGTGAGTAATCTCACCATCATGGTTATCTGGGTCATTAAGATCTTTTTTGTATAGCTCTTCTGTGTATTCTTGCCATCTTTTCTTAATATCTTCTGCTTCTGTTAGGTCCATGCCATTTCTGTCTTTTATTGAGCCCATCTTTGCATGAAATATTCCCTTGGTATCTCTAATTTTCCTAAAGAGATCTCTAGTCTCTCCCATTCTATTGTTTTCCTCTATTTCTTTGTATTAATCACTGAGGAAGACTTTCTTATCTCTCCTTGCTGTTCTTTGGAACTCTGCATTCAAATGGGTATATCTTTCTTTTTCTCCTTTGCCTTCAGCTTCTCTTCTTTTCTCAGCTCTTTGTAACATCCCCTCAGGCAACCATTTTGCCTTGTTGCATTTCTTTTTCTTGGGGATGGTCTTGACCACTGTCTCCTCTACAGTGTCACAAACCTCCATCCATAGTTCTTCAGGCACTCTTTCTATCAGATCTAATCCCTTGAATCTGTTGTACCTCTACTGTATAATCATAGGGATTTGATTTAGGTCATACCTGAATGGTCTAGTGGTTTTCCCTACTTTTCAATTTAAGTATGAATTTGGCAATAAGGAGATCATGATCTGAGCCACAGTCAGCTCCCAGTCTTGTTTTTGCTAACTCTGTAGAGCTTCTCCATCTTCACCTACAAAGAATATAATCAATCTGATTTTGGTATTGACCCTTTGGTGATGTCCATGTGTAGAGTCATCTTTTGTGTTGTTGGTAGAAGGTGTTTGTTATGAACAGTGCGTTCTCTTGGCAAAACTCTGTTAGTTTTGCCCTGCTTAGTTTTGTACTCCAAGGCCAAATTTTCCTGTTACCCCAGGTATCTCTTGACTTCTTACTTTTGCAGGCCAGTCTCCTGTGATGAAAAGGACATCTTTTGTGGGGTGTTAGTTCCAGAAGATCTTGGAGGTCATCATAGAAAAAAAGCTAAAATCATGGCATCCAGTCCCATCACTTGATGGCAAATAGATGGGGGAACAATGGAAACAGTGACAGAGTCTATTTTGGGGGCTCCAAAATCACTGCAGATGATGACTGCAGCCATGAAATTAGAAGACTCTTACTCCTTGGAAGAAAAGCTATGACCAACCTAGACAGCATATTAAACAGCAGAGACATTAACTTTGCCAACAAAGGTCCATCTAGTCAAAGCTATGGTTTTTCTAGTAGATATGTATGGATGTGAGAGTTGGACCATAAAGAAAGCTGAGCTCCAAAGAATTGATGCTTTTGAATTGTGGTGTTGGAGAAGACTCTTGAGAGTCCCTTGGACTTCAAGGAGATCAAACCAGTAATTTCTAAAGGTAATCAGTCCTGAACATTCCTTGGAAGGATTGATGCTAAAGCTGAAACTCCAATACTTGGGCACCTGATGCAAAGAACTGACTCATTGGGAAAGACCCTGATGCTGGGAAAGATTGAAGGGAGGAAGAGAAGGACAAGAGAGGATGTGACAGTTGGATGGCATCACTGGCTCAATGTACATGAGTTTTTCAAGCTCCAGAGTTGGTGATGGACAGGAAAGCCTGTGTGCTGCAGTTCGTGGGGTCACAAAAAGTCGGATATGACTGGGGTGACCGAACTGACCTGACACAAGGCATTGGGCTACATGCTTGGAATTGCAAAAAACAATCAGACATCAATTTGCTCTGGGGGTTAATTCTCTCATGAATTAGATGCAATGTGATATTGTATACATTACTATTTTTTTCAAGAAGCTGTTAATATCTTAGGTGTAATTTACAGTATACCAATGAACATTTAGGTAGGCACATGTCTTCAAAATTTTTTATGGAAGATAGAAAAAATAAGATTCAAAATACAAGTGTGTACTTTCCAGTCCATTTATCCAGAAATCTATTAATGGCTGAAACAAATTAAATCAAAGTCTCCTTTTGCTTCTCATATAAGTGTGCCTCTTTTAGCTTCAGTACTTTTTAGTACTGGCAACAGATGTGGTCGTGTTGGCATTAGGAACTTCCGTTGGCCTTGTTGGAGAGGAAGTGGAGAGGGAAATAAGGGAGCTTTTTGGTTAGATAGTTGGCTGAAGTATCTTTCAATAAGCCCTTCATGGAGGGTCTTCTTCTGGGCCCTGGGAGCTGATGGAAGTGAAGGGCTCTCAAACCATTTATACACCAAAATTCACATATGTATTAGTTATTATTCTTTTTCTTTCTTTCTTCCTTTCTTTCTTCCTTCCTTTTTTTCTTTCTCTCTTCCTTCATCTACTAAATAAATCACATATAACTAGAATATTTTCTGGCACAGAAAGTGCTAAGCAAAGCTTAGCTTCATTGTTTTTATTATTATTTGTCTTCTACCAATTAAATTCAACACAAAGTACTTGTGTTCCTCTTTCCGACTTAATTGTATAATAGGCTTGAGTTTCATCCACCTTTTTGGCACTGATTCAAATGCATCCCTTTTTCTAGCTGAGTAATATTTCATTGCGTATATGTTCCATAACTTCCTTATCCATTCATCTGTTGATGGACATCTAGGTTGCTTCCATGTCCTAGCTATTGTAAATAGTGCTACAGTGAACATTGGGGTACATGTGTAAAGTACAGAGATAGGCACAGCCATAGCCTGTCAATTCCAATCAGATTCTGTGGGAGGCCTGGGCCTGGCACAACCCACTAGAGTGGGTTACCATTTCCTCTTCAGAGGTCACCTTTTTGGCACTGATTCAAATGCATCCCTTTTTCTAGCTGAGTAATATTTCATTGCATATATGTTCCATAACTTCCTTATCCATTCATCTGTTGATGGACATCTAGGTTGCTTCCATGTCTTAGCTATTGTAAATAGTGCTACAATGAACATTGGGGTACATGTGTAAAGTACAGAGATAGGCACAGCCATAGCCTGTCAATTCCAATCAGATTCTGTGGGAGGCCTGGGCCTGGCACAACCTACTAGAGTGGGTTACCATTTCCTCTTCCAGAGGATCTTTCTGACCCAGGGATTGAACCCTCATCTATTACATCACCTGCATTGGCAGGCAGGATCTTTACCACTAGCATCACTTGGGAAGCTCCTATAGTCTAATACATACATAAACAAATATACTTAACACAGTCCCTACAAAAGAATATGAGCATATATTTCTATAGACAGTATATGTCATGAGATAGTATATTGAGATGTAAAATTTCATTTTCTATTCTATAGTTTCCCCTGATCTTGCCAAGGATTCTGCATTCCCTGATCTTGGATGTGCCTTCAGCACCACAATCAAACACTACTTGATTGAAGGCAGTACCTCTTTCTAAACTTGGGAAAACCTAAGATCATTTGAGAAGGCTATGTCAGCTGTGTTCAACTAAGAGGGAGAGGAAAAGGTTTGAGGGAAGCATAAGAGAAGGGAGCAATTTCTTTAAACTGGAAAATGGGACACTTGGGCAGTTCTCATCAGGAATAAAGATCCACACTCCTTGGAAGCTGCTGGGATGGCCAGGAGGTGGACCTCCAGAGTCTGGATCCTTTAGAACTGGAGACTTCCACGATGTACGGGAGCAAAAATTGAAACTCAGACATTATCTTCTCCAAGGCACCAGGAGGTGGCAGAGTGGAGATTTAAGCCCAGAGCTGTCTAGAAGCCAATGCATGATCTGTTAGAAATATTTGAGATTTATGCACAAGACAGTGGCTTTCTAATTGTGGTGAGTGAGGATAGTTACCTTACATATGGGGAGGGAATTTTCTTTTTTCAAGTATCTTGCAAAGGGTGTGGCAGGAAAAGCTCAGAATTTTGAATCAAATGACATAGGTTTGAATCACAGCTGAGCAATCTTTGATGTTGTCAACTGCAAAAAGGAAATAATAATGTCTAGCTCATTTGTTTACAGTATAATTGAACTGATATGTACCTTTTAAATGGAAGGATTACATATTAAAATTTTCACTTCCTGCCCTTGACATTGTCCCTGTGATTGGGTATTATGTAACAATACGAGATAAATACTAGGGGCTCATAGACATGAAACTCATTTTCTGGATTCAGAAATAAATCCAGATTCATTTTCTGGATAAGTATTTTCTTGAAATAAAAAGGTAAACTTGTCCCTAGAATATTAACCAAAATTATATATGTACATAAAAATTTGATGTATGTTTACTGCTTGATGCTCTAGAAAGCTTGATTGCAAATGTAGAGTTACTAGATGTACCCAGAAACAATATAGAACCAAAACAGCATTCAGATTTTTGTGTAAGGAAGATTTGGATTAAAAACTCAATTAGAGTTTTGCAACAATTTAGACCACTAAGCTTAGGCATGTTAACCTCTATGGTATTTCATTTTCTCACATATAAAATGAAAATAGTGATATTAAGATATGCCACGGCAATGTGTAAGATAGTGAATTTCTCAAATGCAGGATGTATCATGCTGTCATAATAAGTATTAATTCCTCTTAGACTAGAAAGACACTCCAAATCACTTACCTTAACCCTCTTACATTGAGATGAGGAAATCATGCCCTCAAATTTTATTTGCTTTAATTCATTGGAAGCAAAGCTATCAGATCGATTAGAACTATGAGTCCTGGCATTGTATCTATAGCTAAATATTGATAGTAAATAATTACCTGTAACATAAATTAAATACAAGTATTGAAGAAACTGTTATTATGCAATGAGGGAATTTAATTTTTGGTTAAATGCACCATGTAAGCCAGCACAGTGAGTTACTGCCTTTATTACTTTTGGAAACTTGCTCAGGAAGCAGCCGTGTTATCAGTGCCATAAGCTAATTGTGATTCAAAGAGTAAATGTCAAGGTGGAAAATTTCTTAGTGGTTTAAATCATGGCCAGGAAGTCAGGTATCATAAATACTCACTTTTAGTTTTGTCTTAGGAAAGTGAAACAGCTTCCTCTTAATTGTGCTGAGGAGCTCTTGCTGATAGAGGTGGTTATACTAAGAATCAGCTGTTACTCTTGGCCTGACTCCTACCAGGACCAAACCCCAGAGTGGGATTTTCCCCAAAACCATCCTTTTTTTGCTAATGACCATCGGATTAAGGGCCTCCCTGGTGGCTCAGACAGTAAAGAATCTGCCTGCAATACGGGAGAGCCAGGTTTGATCCCTGGGTTGGGAAGATCCCTGGAGAAGGACATGGCAACCCACCCCAGTATTCTTGTCTGGAGAAGTCCATGGGCTGAGGAGCCTAGCAGGCTACAGTCTATGGATCGCAAAGAGTCGGACACAACTGAACAACTAACACTTTCACTTTCAAGGATTAAATTACTTAAGTGGATCTTCAAGTACCTCTCTTTCAGTAAAAGCTGGGAAGGCCAGGGTTTTTTTTTTAAAGAATCTGCCTGCAATACGGGAGAGCCAGGTTTGATCCCTGGGTTGGGAAGATCCCTGGAGAAGGACATGGCAACCCACCCCAGTATTCTTGTCTGGAGAAGTCCATGGGCTGAGGAGCCTAGCAGGCTACAGTCTATGGATCGCAAAGAGTCGGACACAACTGAACAACTAACACTTTCACTTTCAAGGATTAAATTACTTAAGTGGATCTTCAAGTACCTCTCTTTCAGTAAAAGCTGGGAAGGCCAGGGTTTTTTTTTTTTTTTTTTTTTTTTTACTTTTAAATTTCTCTATATTCTTTGCTTCTTTGCATCAGGCGGCCAAAATATTGGAGCTTCAGCTTCAATCCTTCCATGAATATTCAGGACTGATTTCCTTTAGGATTGACTGGTTTGATCTCCTTGCAGTCCAAGGAATTCTTAAGAGTCTTCTCCAGCACCACAGTTGGAATACTCTGGCCACCTGATAAGAAGAGACAATTCACTGGAAGAGACCTTGATGCCGGAAAGGATTGAGGGTAAAAGGAAAAGAGGGAAGCAGAAGATGGCATGGTTAAATAGCATCACTGACTCAATGGACATGAATTTAAGCAAACACCAGGAAACAGCGGAAGAAAGGGGAGCCAGGCATGCTACAGTCCATGGGGTTGCAAAGAGTCAGGCATGACTTAGCAACTAAACAGTAACAGCATTCTTTGCTTTTTTCTGAAGAACTTTTAATCAACTTCAGATATGCTTAAGAAATTTTCTTAGTGTGCAAGAGGCAATACTCATTGGCTGAGTAAGTCAGTAGTTTAATTTATTGTTTATAGCCTATTTCCGAAATAGATTTATTGCTGAAATACTCACTGACTGAATTAATTCATATACTTTGGAGAGCACTTTCTCGGTTGTCACATTTATTAAATAACATGTAGTGGCTTTTTTTTAATTTAATGTTCTTAATTATATAATTGGGCTTCCCTGGTGGCTCAGCTGTTGAATACTTAATATTCATCTCTCTATAATTTAGTTCAGAAAAAAAAAAAATTCTTCTCTAGAGGCAATACTCATTGGCTGAGTAAGTCAGTAGTTTAATTTATTGTTTATAGCCTATTTCCGAAATAGATTTATTGCTGAAATACTCACTGACTGAATTAATTCATATACTTTGGAGAGCACTTTCTCGGTTGTCACATTTATTAAATAACATGTAGTGGCTTTTTTTTAAATTTAATGTTCTTAATTATATAATTGGGCTTCCCTGGTGGCTCAGCTGTTGAATACTTAATATTCATCTCTCTATAATTTAGTTCAGAAAAAAAAAAATCTTCTTCTCTTTAGTCCCCAGCTATGACATGTCGCCTCATATCATCACCCTTCCACATGGTTCTGATCCCGACCCCTTCCTCTTCACACTTGACCTGACAGGCTCTGCTGGCTCTTCACATCCTGAAGTAAGCATTGGTTTTTAAGAGCAAGTCAGCTGAGAGAACATTATGTGTGTTTTCCTCGGGAACCATACCTGTGGCAGATACATGTTGATGCATGGCAAAACCAATACAATATTGTAAAGTAATTAACCTCAATTAAAATAAATAAATTTATATTTAAAAAAAGAAACAATTCAAATGATGTTTGATTTTAAAGACTCAGAGGAATCATATAGAACCCAATAGCAAGAAGTGGTTTGAAGGGATGTGTTGGGCAGGGAGTTGCATCCCTCCAGCTCCTCCACCAGATTTCTCAACAGTCTCCAGCCCACTTCCCATCACTCAGAACCCTGCCATTACTGTTAGCACTCAGTAGGGCAGAGCAAGGAACGGATACAGTTCAGCCAAGTGGATGATTAATTTCCAGACACATTTTCATAATCTGAATATGAATTCAGACTATAAGGGCTTCTGGCAACAGCTATTTACTTTTTTTTTTTTTTTTTTCCTGTAAGGAAACCTGGACTGTCATATATCCCTCTCCTTGTAGAATTTAGATGACAAGGAGTAACCGACAGCTTCAGATACCTTACTTTTTATCCCAAGCCCCTAAAACTTTGCTGTCAGGGAGGCCCTGGCTTGAGTTTTCAGGAGACAGTTAACACAGATAGCAGATGAACCAGCTGCCCTTTCTTCGCTTTTCATAAACTGCTGGCTGTGCCTCGACATGGCATTTTCCTCTGCCCTGCTGGGACCCCACAGCAAATCTCACATATGCTTTGAAAGCCTGTGGCTCGCCAATCCACTCCCAACTTATGTCTAAGCCAGGAATCATTTCATTGGAGGATGATTACAGTCGACTTATAATAAGGAAATGGAAGACTCTCATGGAATCCAACTCAGGACGGCCTTCCTGAGAAATGGGACAGTTACAGGCTCTGCCTCTGTCTCCCTCTCTCAGTCTCTCTCTCCCTCGTGTTCTCAGCTTTAGCCTGCAGGTTTGCTGTTCTTTTCTCTTTCTGTAGATCAGTTTTGCTTCAGGGAGGATGCCCCCCATGAGAAAATTCTGTGCAGGACTTTGACACATCATGGTCCTGATTCGGGTTCCAACCCTAGGTGATCTTGTAGATTCTGTCCATAGTATGGTCTGACTGTGTATTATGGGTTGTTTCTAACTCTGGGAGAGAGCACCTCATTGGCTCTATCTTATTCCTGTGCCCTTCTGTAATCCAATCAGATTTTTGTATGACAGTGGGACTGCAGGCACAAGCATGGCTGCTTAGCCCAACCACACCTACTGGGACCTTAGGAGGATATGTCCAGAGAAAGGAAATGAACTGGGAAGATATCCACAATATGCCAGACAGTGGGTAAAGCAAACATAAGAGCTGAATGTAAAGACAAGAGGGGACAGAGAGCTTGGCATGGAGAGGAAACCTCAAGTGGTTCAGTGGCTGGAGTGTGGCATTAGGGTGGGCCATAATGAGAGCTGTCATAAAGACACAAATAGGGCTGAAATTATGAAGCACTTTGATACCATGCTAAGGGGTTGAAGGAAATAAATAGCCAATGTCCCTCCCCTTCAGATCTTGACACATCTTATGCCTTCTGTCTGATGGGGATATCATCCTTCCTTCCCCTCATTCACTAAGTGCTTGCCCTGTGGGTTTCAGCTTAAATGCAACTCCTGTGAAATTCTTCCCTGATGTCCCCAAACTGGGTTAGTTGCTGTGTGTGTCCCCAGCTCTTTGGGCTTGGCCTGAGCAGTGCTTATATTCCAATCTGTTTCCTGATTGCCCATTCTGTCTCTTCCACTAGAATATGAACAGGAATCTTATCTCAGTGTATCTTCATTCCTGGCACAGGGCCTGGCAATCTCAGACACGCAGTCTGTTTAAGGAACGAATTCATCAGGGCATGACGGGCTAGAGATAAGTTAGACCACAGCAGCACCCATTTCCTGCTTGAAGGGTAAGCTTGGTTTTGCTTCTCAGGTAGACTAACTGGCCCTTCCTTGGTCCCTAGACTAGGAAGAACGAAGGCTCTCCTACAGGTTCTCTGGGCTCAGCCCTGGGGCTCAGGATGAAAATTCTTTCCAGATGCCTCCTCGTTCGCTATCCACTTCCTATGTGACCAATCTATATTCCTTTCCTTGTGTGATTCCATATTTCATCACCTTAATCCTTTGCCCTCTCCACTCGCTCCTCCCTGATTTCCTCCCTTGACCTGCTGAAACACCCCTCCTCACTCATCATCTGCTCATCCTTGGATCACCCAGGAGGATTCACACATTCTTGCCCCAAACTGTCCATGCGCACAGCATAGCCTACCCTCCTCTCTCTGTCAGACACACTTATATAAAAACAACAATTCACACCTGGATTCTCACAAGTAGCAAAAAAGAGGCAATATGTAATGGTAGATTATGACAAACTTGCTACCCTGCTTTGTTTCATAAATGACTCTGATGCTTCAAGTCAGTACCATCGAAGAGTGGGGGAATATAAATTTATGTTCATGTGTTCTTTAACTCAATATTGGGGTGCCCCAGGGATTTTTCTTTCTTTCTTTCTTTCTTTCTTTTTTTTTTTTTTTTTGAGGCCACTTCTCTTCTGTATTCTTACTTCACTGTTAAGCTCATCCTATTACAAGACTTAAAAACCATCTATGTGGGACTTCCCTGGTGGTCCAGTGGTTGAGAATCTGCCTGCCAGTGCAGGGATGCAAACTCAATCACTGGCCTGGGAAGATTCCAGGAGCTGCAGGGCATCTAAGCCCCTGTGCTACAACCACTGAAGCCCACACACGTGATAGTCCACGCACCATCACAAGAGGCGCCTCCACAAGGAGAAGGCCACACACCACAACTGGGGAGTAGCTCTCATCCGCCTCAACTAGAGACAGCCCGTATGCAGCACCAAAGACCCAGCACCACAGATTTTTTAATTAAAAATTTTAATTTAAAAATAAGTAACTAAAACAGAGAAATTTTAATAAAAAAATGAAACCATCTATGTGCTGATGACTCCCAAATTTACATTTCCAATCCATAGCTTTTCCTTAAACTCCAGACTCATAAATCCAGCATCACTGTATGGATGTAAGATAGACATCTCAAATACACAACAAGCCCGAAACTAAACTTACGGTCTTCCCACCACAGCCTGCTCATGCCTCAAGTGAGGGCCACTCAACAGCTTTGTCCTAAAAGACTCGAGGTCCTCCAAACTCTTCCCTTTTTCCTACACTTTACAGCCTCACATTTTCACACCCTAAATCCTGTTGATTCTATTTGCAAATACATCTCAGATAACTTCTCCCCACTACTACAGTTCCCACCTGGTTGGAGTCACCATCCTCGCTTGATTAAAATAGTACAATTGCCTCCTAACAGGTCTCTATGCTTCTACCTATGTTCCCGTTTGATCTATTAATAATCTAACAGAGTATCCAGAGACTCTTCTGACCTATTCTCTCCATGGTTCTTCCATTTCACCCAAAAACCAAAGTTTTAAACCGACCCATCTGACCCCACAGGACTTACTCCTGCCTCAGCCCGCATCTCTCTGCCTTTCTCTTCTAGGACTCACACCCCTTCCCTCCGACTTCACTGCCGTGAGCAGCCCCCTTGCTGTTCCTTGAACACTGAGCATGGGGGACTCGGGCCTGTATCTCCTTCCAACATACGATGTAGTGTATTTATAGTTCTTAATTGTAGTTTCTTGTCCACCTCTCTCATGCATGTAAGTTTTAAGAAGACAAAATCTTCCTCTGTTTTGTTCACTGATTTATTCAAATGTATCCAAGCTTTTAACACTGTGCTTAGTATACAGTGAGTATTTAGTAACTATTGCCCAAAGAGTGAATGAATAAGGAAAGGAAGAAATGAATGTCTCCTATCCTGTCTGCCCTTTATGTTTATTTCCCTATCAGCAGTATCATCCCCAAATTGTGACCTCCAAAATGTCGGAAGCACTTCTGTCCTTTCTTAGCAGAGTTTTGACCTAGATTTCTGCCAACTGTAGTCTTGCGGTTGTGACTCTCCTCCCAAATTTTCACTTGCTCATGAAGATGTAATTTGAATCTGATTAATCACAAAACTGACATGGACTGAAAGCACTGAGAAAAAGACTTTTTCATTTGCTACAGAGTCAAACGGTAACATGTTAGGACTTCACAGAAAATGAAATTCAAAGCAAGTTCATGTGCAGAAACATTTAAAAATTAAATTGTCATTTTCAGAGTATGTCAGGGAAATCAATTTGATACTCTGTAACAGATCTGTATAAAATATTTTCATGCCTTTGAAAATGTATCTGTGATCTCATGTGTCACACGGCTTGTCCCAGGAGTGTGAGAATCCTCTACAATGCTCTTTTATGAATCACCCATGCCCTTTCCTTTAGTATCAGATTTTGCAGTGATTTTTTAAAACCACTAATCTATCATTAAGATTAATCTATGACTCTCTTAAGGTAGCCAAATGCCTCATCGTCTAATTAGTGATGTGCATGAATGGATGAGCGAGATTCCCACTGTCCCTTTCTACTATTCAGCAGAATCCTAATTGACAAGTCATTAAATGTTCTTGAATTATGAATGAACTATTTACTTTAAAAAGCCATATTCCTGTACACTTAGATGCATGTAAAATATTCTATTACCTGAGTTAATATTCCTTATTTAAATGGAAAAGTATATAAAGCAGCACTTGTAGAAATTACTTGATTTACAAACCTTTGACTTTTGAAAGTCTGTATTACACATCCATGCCTAGGTCACTCCAACCTCCCCTGTTGATTCAGCTAGCTATAAAGAGCCGGTTCCTTTCTTTATCTCTTTTCCAGCGCTTGACTTATTACCTCTGTCAGTCTTTCCTTTGCTTCCTCTCTTTTGTTTTTCATCACACATATAGTCAGTTCATGTCAATACAAAGAGTAGGAAGCCACAGAGGGGATCATACATAAGCTTGGTGTCAGACAAGATGATTACATCTCTGGTTCAGCCATTTATTGTCAGCATGACCTTGAGGATATGGCCTATCGTCTCTGAGCAGCAATCTTTAGATTTGTAAAACTGCTGTAATAATCTCTACCTCCCAAATAAGAGTTAAGTGAGGTGATGTATGTAAAGTATTTGTTTCTGCATTAAAACAGGACAAATAATATATGTCAGACTTTCAGCTGGGCTAGTTAATGTCTGACAGCAGCTTTTTTTTTTTTTTTATGCCAATCAAATAATAGGAATAATAGTAAAATATTTAAAATCACCTACTGATATACTGAGTACTGAAAATAGTATACTGATGCCTATAATTTTATTTGATTTATTTACTATTTTTTGAATGCTACAATGAATATCCTTGAATATACTTGCATATCTGATGAAAAGCTTAACCTTAAAGTCTGAGCAGAGATGGAGGGGTAGGGAAACTATTGTTTAGGTTCTCCATCATGTGGGCCATTTGGATACTCATGACAACCACAAATTACACATTACAGAATTGTCATTTAATGTAATAGGCTTATTTACTTTAAATATATTTTTATTTTTTATTATTTTATATTTAAATTTTATTTCTTTGATGCATGCATTTTTAATGACTAATTTAATGACAAATAGGAAACTGAATAAATAAATCACTTATTTCTCTCATAGAATGTAGTTATGAAAAAGTGAAGCAAATTCTGCATGTAGTGATGTGGAATGGTTGCCAGGCTATAGTAAGTGAAAATAGCAAGTGGCAGAGCAGTGTGAGTTTATATGCTACCATTTTAACTTAGGGCTTCTCTGGTGGCTCAAATGGTAAAGAATCTGCCTGCAATACAGGAGACCTGGGTTGGGATGATCCCCTGGAGAAGGGAATTGCTCCTCAATACAGTATTCTTGCCTGGAGAAGCCCATGGGCAGAGGAGCCTGGCAGATTATAGTCCATGGGTTAGCAAGGAGCCGGATACAACTGGGCGGCTAACACACACTTTAACTTATAAAGATAATATTATTTCTTGATATGTATAAAATAGTTCTGAAAGGATTCCTAAAATTCTAGTTTGTTACTTCTGAAAAAAGGAGCTAGATATTGATGATAAATATGCAAGGAAAATTAATTTTTCATTGCATTTTTTTACCTTTCAAATTCATGCTGTGGATGCATAGTACCTATCAAAAAATAAACCAAATAAATTTAGTTAATTTTAAAAATAAAGATATGTTCAATCCTTGGCAAAATATTGTTATTTATTAAGATTACATTGGAGAAGGAAATGGCAACCCACTCCAGTATTCTTGCTTGGAGAATCTCATGGACTGAGGAGCCTGGTGGGCTGCAGTCCATGGGGTCACAAAGAGTCGGACACGACTGAGTGACTTTACTTACTTACTTATTTACTAAGATTACATCATAAAAATCCTTCATTTGATATCTCTTGCATTATAAGACTAGTCAAATGCTGAAAAATCCAACATATTTATATCTTCTCTTTTATAAAAAGAAAATTTAGGTATAATTGACGTACAGCATTGTGTTAGTTTTAGGTATACAACATAATGATTTGGTATGTGAATACAATGCAAAATGTTTACCACAGTAAGTTTAGTTAATATTTATCACCAAACATAATCACTGTATCTTCTTTTTTGAGTTCTAAGCTGATTTATTTCATGGTATCACTTGTGAATCAGACATTTCAAAAATTAGCAAAACTGATCAATTCTTCCTATTCTCCTTTCCTCACAAAACTGCTTCTTTCCAGTAAGCGCAACGAAGCTACCCAGGAGTTATTTTGGCCACTTATGTCTGTTAAATAAACTCCATATCTAAGCCATCATAGAGTTCTGTTGCCAATCATATATATATGCCCATCTGATTCGCCCCTGTGACTGCTTTAGTCCAAACCATCTTCTCAGCTAGTTTTCATTGTCTTCCTTCAAAACCTTCTCTAATGCCATTCTTCCAAAACTGCTAAAACCACCCAGCTCAAAGGAGTTCCTTCTGTTATTCTGTCAAAGAAGCCTAATTTTTCCTTTATAATCTTACTAAAATTACAGTTGCATATCCATGATTGTCACTCTTTGCATATAGTCTTTCTTGCCAGATTATAATATTAGTGAGGCAGGGGTGACGTCCATTTCCTCAGGCTCCCATGCCCACAACCCAGCACAATACTTGAAACATGGAATACTACTAATAAATTATTCTCAAATGAATTAATAGGCTATAGCATGAATGAGCTCTTACTGTGTAGCCGATACTGTGCTGCACGTGTTACTTAGGAGTGGCAAACCTGTTTTAGGATAACCATTTGCCCATGGGGGCTTACATGGGCATGGACAGAATGAGTAAAGGAGGGCATTTTCATCTGTGAACAGAGGCGATCTGAGCACAATTATTTACTTGGGCAGGGAAAGGAACTCCATTGATGGAATATATAAGTAAAAGGAGAAGATAAAGAACAAGTTTATTTCTCCACCAGAAAAAAATGAGGTGTGTGAACTAGGTGATTTGTTTTAATTATAGGATTCTGCTTCACAACTTTTTTCAGAGCCTGCCCTGTACAGTGACAACTCCCTTGATCTTTCTCCTTAGGTGTGTCAGGAACACATATGATGCCTGCTTGGCAGAAATAGCATCCCTTTGGGAGGGCACCTGGGGAGGGGAAATAGCAGATTGTTTCCAGTTCTGATTGAGCCCATTTTGAGGTCCCAGCCATGGAGACCCTGATCCTGTACCTCTATTTTTGACTAATCAGTCCACAACACACCCAGGATCGTGAGGAAAGTGCATTCATTGAAACAAACAACACGATAAAGTAACTGACAGCTTCTCTTTATTAAATAATAAGTAAATAGTCTATATACAGTCACTTGCCTGTTGCACGAGTGCTAACCCTGTTCCCATGGGAGGCTAATGCGCTTGGCAGAAATAGCATCCCTTTGGGAGGGCACCTGGGGAGGGGAAATAGCAGATTGTTTCCAGTTCTGATTGAGCCCATTTTGAGGTCCCGGCCATGGAGACCCTGATCCTGTAC
The DNA here is from genome assembly GCA_006408695.1 of Aepyceros melampus. Classification (NCBI taxonomy): domain Eukaryota; kingdom Metazoa; phylum Chordata; class Mammalia; order Artiodactyla; family Bovidae; genus Aepyceros; species Aepyceros melampus. The sequence continues at coordinate 50,763 of SJXQ01001273.1, forward strand.
CTCCATTGTTGACTAATCAGTCCACAACACACCCAGCATCGTGAGGAAAGTGCATTCATTGAAACAAACAACACGATAAAGTAACTAACAGCTTCTCTTTATTAAATAATAAGTAGTCTATATACAGTCACTTGCCTGTTGCACAAGTGCTAACCCTGTTCCCATGGGAGGCTAATGCGCGTGACCAGAGTACAAACGCACAGCCCATTTGAATGCCCTGTGATATGTAAGGCTAGTGGGCAAGACACACAGCTCACACTCTCAGTCTCCGTCACTGCACACAGGAGAACACGAACCATTTCAGTTCGTGGAGACTTAGGCGAAGAGTTATCCGCTGAACTTAAAATGCCCATGTCATGCCTTCTAAACATCTCTCCTAACAATTCAGCCAGCTGTTACTCTTCAACACATGTGTCACCTTCTTTGCATTTGGGTCAAATTCAAACTGCGAAGATCCATTGAAGAAATAGTAAAACCCTGCAAATGCAGACAGGGGAAATAATGAGATGTTTTTCTTCAAGTAAATAAATTTGGCAACACACAGAACTCAGAATAACAGATACTTAAAAGTAGAAAGTGTTTGTAGAGATTTACTATGTGCCAGGAACTATGGTAAGTGTTTTGCATGACTTTTATTTTCATTTCTTTCTGTAAAAGTCCTATGAGGCACATATATCTAACTCCATTTTACAGATGAGGAAGTTGAGATTCGGACAAATTTAAATGCCTGCCCAAGGTCACTCAACAAGGGAAAGATGTGAACAGCACCCCACTCCAGCTCTGTCTGACAGCAGAACCAGGCTCTGGATTATTAGATTATTCCGCTTGAAATCAGATAAAATTCTCTGCATCTTCAGAAACTGTGTATCTTTACACTTTTCCTTCTGAATATTCCTCCTCCCCTTTGCTGACAAAGAAGCCTGATTCTCTGGCCTCAGAGAATCTCAGGGACTCTTTCAGAACCAGACGATCCTTTCTGATTCTGCCATCCTGGTACTCAGGTTACCTTTCAATAAAGATCATCTATCCTTCCACCCATCTATAATTGAGGGGGGAGAAAATCCCTTTTTTTTTTTAAATTTGGGCTCATGGAAAGCTAAATATTGGCAGCTGACTGACTACTCAGGAAGACAGTGAAACTCTCCGTGGGAATTAGCTTTGGGATGGAGAAGACAGCTGGCCAGTGTTGAACTTGGCCCCACCATCTGAGGGGATTTTTATACAGCATATTATACGAAGTAGTCATACAATTGATATGAAATTTGTAAGCTGAAGTTTAGGGTTGGGAGGAGGAAGCTGATTAAAGAAAACTGTTATCAAATTCTTCAGCTTTCCTCTTTCTTCTGGTACTATAGAATGTTCCAAGTGCCCCACTGCCAACAAAAGGAGTGTCCTCTTACCAAATACTTCAAAAACAGCATCCACCTCTGGTTCAACCCCTGGAAAATCTTCCGCTATTTGCTTGGGAAAACCTGGCTCCATGGATTGTCTCTTCTCATCAAATCTGCACCAAGTGAGAGAAACAAAGCTCAGCATTGCACAGAGGCTGTGTTATCAAAATCGGCAAAAAACGTGGAATTTAACTAATTTTCCAAGATTTGCAAATAAATGTCAGGCATGTTTAGTGCTACAGAAATGTGTGACTTTAATGGTACTGCAAACTAGGCTTTTAAAATGGTATCTCAAGCAGAAAGAGAGGCAGCATCTTGCTCTAGCAGATGCTGTTGGCTACCATATTTCTTAGGTCTGGAGAGAAAGAATCTTAACCATCCTTTTATCACAAAGATGTGAACACAGAGTGAATCCAATCATTCATTTCAAAAACAAATCTCAAGTTTTCTATCATATTTGGTTCATATATGCTGTCACTGGGGCTTCCCAGATAACTTAGCAGTGAATAATCCTTCTCCCAACGTAGGAGACCCAGGTTCGATCCCTGGGTCAGGAAGATCCCTTGGAGGAAGAAATGGCAACCCACCCCAGTATTCTTGCCTGGGAAATCATGGACAGAGGGGCCTGGCAGGTGACAGTCCATGCGGTCGCAAAAGGTTGAGCATGACTGGGGGACTGAGCACACACACAGGGACTCCCCCACAGCTGTCTAGAGCCCCCCCATTCCTCCTGTGGGAGACGAAGCTCTAAGAGGAAGCAGGCGACTTCCTTAGAGAAAGAAGATAATTTCCCTAACTAGGATCATATAAAGTTATTGCAAACAAATATTACCTCCAATATTTGTCCTCTGCAAAGAAGTACGTTTTCTTCTTTTCCTTATCAGAAAAGGCTGCGTCTATTTTCCTTACTGTTGAAGGAAGGCCCAGGGTATGGATGCCTCTTGGGTAACCCGCTTGCATCTCATTTCCTCTGATGGCCCAGAACTGATTTCCTGTTTTTATGAGAAAAAAAAAACACAATCACACTGAATCTAAAACAATTTTTTGGAAATACTTCTTAACACCTTTGATTTTCATAGTAGAAAAAGTAGCCAGAATTTTAGATTTAGCAGTCCCAAATAGACTTTAAACAAAAAATTGTAGGTTGAATGAATGAACACAGATGTAATGAACACAGCTGTAAATTCCAAATGAGGGAATTTACAACTGGGCTATTTCTATTCTTATGTTCATTTCATCATTTATAAAATATAAATAAATTAATGCCAATCTCAATTATAGCTTTGTTACCTTTAAGCAATAAATCAGACAAAATGTGTTGTAGAAAAAAATTAAAGTCTTTTTCAATTTTTCAGTGAGAGGCTTTTTTTCAGCAAATTAAAGAAATTATTGCATAATAATTACCTTTAAAAATGAAAACCATGTCTTTGCTAGTAACTTCATACGCAGCATCTATGTCTGAAGGAAGAGATGGCCAGAATGAAGAGATCAAATGGAATCCAGGTTCGAGTGTCCTGAAAGATTTCCGCCAAAAATGTCTGAAATACATGCAAAAGAAATCAAAATTGAAAAAAGTCTTCCACCTTTTAGCATATTTTCCTTACTCTCCTTCCTCACCCACTTTCCTCCATTCCCACATCCTCTAGGATCAATGACAGACAGAAATGACAGAAATCAGGTATGTTGCCATTAAGGAAAACTCTTTCCTTTTTTTCCCCCAGAAGACTGCACTGGACCTGTTGGCATAGGATTCCAGAGTAATGTCTCTGTGAAAGGGAAGTAATCTATAATGCAAATGAATCAACTGACTGTGAGTTTTAAACACCTACAATTCATGCAAAACAGTATATATATCACACCATCATTTATATTTTCAAAAAGAAAGGCAGATGTGTATACGTACATGTAAGTATATTTTTATACACACAAGGAATAATTCTGGAAGGATAGTTAAGCAGTCATCACTATGGATGGAGATAGGGAGAGCTGAGAAACTGAATCAGCGATGTGATGATGACTTCTTTTAACTTTCTTTCCACTTGTGCGGTTTTATCATGTGCATATTTATCCAGCAGTGAGTAAATTAATTGATTATATGTAATAGTGTCCTGTTATCATTTTTAAAGGCAGTAAAAATAAAATTCAGATTCTAAAGTTTTACTTGTGACTTTTCAAAAGTAACCATGACTCAATAATATTTGGGAGTGATAGTTACAGGATAAAAATCAAATCATCCTAAGTCTTTGAAAATGAACTTAACAGTTTTAGGAAAATATGGAAAGTGGAGCGTCAGAATAATTTCAAGTCTCAGAGCAAAACTGTTTTGTTTTAAATACTTAAAAATCTCTATCAAGTTTCTATTTGCTTTCCTCTCTAAGCATTGTATTGATACATCAAAAGAATAGATAGGAATATAAAGTTTTCTGGACTGACCTGCCTTTAAAGAACAGGATTTCTCCCCTCAGTGTGCTGATTGCATCGAAGGACAAGGCAGGATCGCACGCGGCTGGGGTCCCGGGTTCGGGAGGCACAGGTTCCGTGGGCACCGCGGGGTCATTACGGGGAACCGGGGGAGACCCTAAAGGGGACAGAGATGAGCATGCAAACATCAGCAGGAAGTGATGCTCTGTCACTGGATATGCCTCCCGCACGTTCTCAGAGTGCCTCGAGTTAAATTATAAATGTTTTATGCAGCATTTGGAAGCTTTCCTGAAGACCATCACTGCAGAGCTCCCACGTCTAATTTTTCCAGCATCACTCACCGTACAGGAACTGAATGCCATCGACATCATCTTGAGAAAGCGGAACCGAGCGAGGTCTGTGAGAGGGTCATAGACTGGGTACATCAAAGCTTCACGTTTGGTTGAGTGTTGGAGACCCAGGGAATGGCCAAGTTCATGGGCAACAACAAGGAATAAATTGATTCCTGTTTAAGAAATCATAGATAACAGTTACTTATTCCTTAAATACATGTACATTATACAGGTCAGCTGCGCATTATGTTCATTTTGTCAGCTATTATAGTCGCTTCTTTCCTGGAAGCACACTGTACCTTTCTTGCCCCCTCTCCACCTTTTTTTTTTTAATTTTGGTTAATTGATCAGGCTCATTCTTGAAATCAATCTTTGAGACAAAGTATCCAGCCATATCCAATTACTCCCATCTCCAGTCTGCCTCTGCTGATTCTTGTCCCATCGGGAAATCTGTTACACTCCATTTCTCCAATATTCTTAGTAATTAAGACTTCTCCAAGTTAAAACAAAAATCAACACCAAAATCATTCTGAGAGATGTATCACTAACCTGATGTATCAGTTGTCCATTGTTCATCATCATCAAAATGAGCATCTCCATAAAGACCTGATCCAGGTGGATAGGCGTGAGCCAAAACTTTTCCAGGTCCATCAAAAGGCAAAAAGTCTCCATGTTCTAAGAGAGAAAAAAAAAAATTATTGGATGATCAATAATTAGGATCACTTTGGAATCTTTTCTAATGAAACAACACTAGGTAAAATTTTGTGTGGGTTTTTTTCCCCCTTGTTCTTTTTTTTTTTTTTTTTTTTACCTCTAACTGCAAATATGATCATTATGTCAGCTTCTCCTTCATAGATCCTGGAGAATGTAAGTGGAGTCACCTCCTCCCAGACTGTCAGAGCTTTTTCAATGGCAGAATCAACAGCATCTCTGGATAAATGCTTTGTGTAATTCACAATTCTGTATGAGAAAAAGTAATAATAAAGATACTATTTTCTCCTGTGATAGTAATTTATAAAACCTCAATAGTATGTCAAAATCTCTTTGGACCCATTACCTGTAGGTAAGGTGAGTTTTCCTCCACTTGGGCATACCAGGAAATGTGCTGAAGGAACCGACATCAGGAATCCCACATCGGGGCCTGCGTATCACCTCCAGAGTGTCAGAGTCCAGCTTTCCTGTCACCTCCAAACCCAGAAACTTCTGCATCTCTTGAATCTTTTTGACTACTGGACTACTGTCCTTTCTTCTAACAAACTGTTTCGTATCCTTCGCAAGGTTGTAGTAGTTTTCTAGATATTGCTAATGGAAAATAAGTATAGTTTAGGTCATTCTTATGACTTTTAGTGGTTTACAGTAAATTTGTGCAGTTGCTCACTTAATCTATTTGAAATAGTCTTCTAGCTTACTGAAATAAAAGTCAATGTCATGTTTAATTCTTCAATTACAGACTCTTCTTCACTTTCGCTTTATCTTTGTAACAGGATACTCTCTGCAGCTTATTTTACTACCAGAGCAATGAAAATTGCCATGAACTGGAAAATCAAGGTAAGTATCCAGGGAACTTAAAGGAGATAAACAAAACAATCAAAGTTCCTTGTATGTATTTGTCTATTTCAGCTACATTTATTCAATTTTCCGCTTTATACTTCTCATAAGGAACTGGCTTAAGAAAAAAACTTAGAAGAATCTCTGTGTCCAAACATGACAGCAGCAATAAAAATAGCCAGCTAACATTATATTGGATTAAAATACCTACAGAGGTTTCAAAATAAGACACATTTGTTACACTCTCTGCTTGCTATTCACGTATCTTAAAGAATACTGCTATTAAGGTGGTTTTGATCTTAGTACCTAATATCTCTGGCTTGTATTCCTTTCAGTATAAAAAGAGAAGCCCAGATGAGTGATACTGAGACCCTTTCCATGTGCAACACTATATAACTCTGCCTTTACACTTCGTACATGGTCAGTTCCAACAATTCTGTGTGAGCTTTATAAATAGAAAGCAGAGCTAGTTTCCCCACCGGGCCATCAGGGATGTGAGGACCAGCTCCCTTAATTACCTGAACAAGCTCCATGCTCTCTTCCTTGTCCCTTGCAGCCCTGTCCAGTGGATAGGCTGAGCACACTGCCACCCATAGCAACAGCAGAATGGGAAGGTTTCTCATTTCCACTGGCTTTTCTCAGCTTGATGTGGTGTTAATGGCTTGCTCTCTGTCTATCTTCTACTAGGTCCACGGTCTAGAGTCCGGTTTTTATAAGGTGACAGTGTTTGTTTAGATCACCCTCAGCTTGACTCATGATTGCTTTCTTCCAAACGGCAACAGGACCATTTCCAAAAATTCTGAATCCAGAGTAGGATGATACAACCTACTTTACTAATTTCTCCCAACGTTTCCAATTTTGCAAGTCAAAAGAGTGATTAATCTCCAGGAAATGCTTCCTGTCTTGGTAAGAAGAAAACTGGGGCATTTTATTTCTTTTAATTCTGGAAAAAATGAGTGGAATTTACTAGACAGTTTACATTTGTGGGATTGAGAGAAGAAGTAAGTTGAACTGGTAAAAAGTCAGAATTCTGTAGGACTTTTAAATGCACTTTTAAGAAAAATGTATTTAAAATCAAATGTGATAAGAGATAAGTAAACGCAAAGCTGAATATATATAGCCACAGTCTATACTGTTAAATTCTGTAAAAACAGAAGAAATACACTCTAGAATAAAATTGAAAGGGAAATTCACTTTTGAGCCTTTGATCTGAAATACCTAAATCTGATTCAAACTTTGATTTAAAAGCAGGCAGTTAGTCCAGGTAGGACTCTTATCTGATAACTTTCCGCTTTTGTCTTCCTATTTATTGTGCTTCTCCATGACTAATCAGACAGGATAGCACATGCTCCTTGCTACTTCCAACCAATATAGTCATTCTTCTAGCTGTTCACTTGTTTCCCAAGTGCCACAGTTTTAAATGCTTCAGAATAAATGAATTAAGATTGTAAATTTGAAGATAACATTTAAAGGAGAAATATAGAAAAAAGTGACCCAATTAGCTGGGAAGGATGAAAGAAGGAAAAAAAGAGTATAATCTACTAGAGGAGATGATTGCTGCATAACTAGTTTTATAAGAAGTAAAGAAATTGTACAGGAATTATGAAGAAGGAAAAATATTTTCTTGAGAGAAAGCCTAGGATAAAGCCACAAATAAGTGAAGACTGAAATAGAGGAAAATCCAGGAATAGGATATATAATCATACAAACTCAAGAAAGTTTAGCGTCTCTATGAAAAAAATGGCAAAGGGTTGGCTTTTTATTGAAGTAAAAACTGTGTGAACATGAGTAGTGAAAAATGAAAAATGAAGTTGTGGGAAGATAGGTTGGAGCATTTTGTGGAATGCCATTAGTGACTAAGACGTTTGTTTATTTAGTTTATTTCAGATGTTTATTTGATTTTGTTATTGATGGGAATCCATGTTTCTACAAAATATTTTCAATTAATTTTTTTATATTTCAATAAAATTTTGTATTTTTATCACAGAAAATTTAAAATACATAAAAATGTAGAGGAAATTAAATTATTTGTGATCAAGCTACTAGGAGAAAAAATACAATTAGCATTTTACAGTACTTTCTTCTGATTTTTAATAATTGTGTATTCTGTTTTATATCATGCTCATTCGTGAACAATGTATAAAATTTTATCTATTTTTTCTATGAATTTGAATGTCATCAGCCAAAAGGAAGTACTAATAAGGTGAAGTATTTCTCTTCACTGTGTAAAAATAAAACATGTTGCTTACAGGTTTTTTAAAATGTACATTTTCCATAGTTGAAATCAGATCATATATATTATTTTTCATCTCTAATTTCCATAGACACATTCAAACATATTGGTTGAAAGGTGAACTAGAGCAAAAAAGGAAGTTAGGAACAGATAATATCTGCAAATGGGGTGACTATCTTTTTCATTTATAAAAGCCTAATGACTCAGATCACTCAACAAGAGTAGTAAATGTGTTGAAATCCATCATTCAAATTCCTTGGAAATGACAATGACTTTTATGTGGCTCCAGGCAACTTGATTTTAGAGAAGGAAGGAGAGCATTTTGTAATATGCTTGGTGTAACAATTTGACTGTGTACACATACACACACACAATTTGAAGGGTACTCCAATAGGACGTGTATTTAATCTGATTATCAGTTCAATTCAGTCGCTCAGTCGTGTCTGACTCTTTGCGACCCCATGAATCGCAGCACGCCAGGCCTCCCTGTCCATCACCAACTCCCAGAGTTCCCCCAGACCCACGCCCATGGAGTCAGTGACGCCATCCAGCCATCTCATCCTCGGTCGTCCCCTTCTCCTCCTGCCCCCAATCTCTCCCAGCATCAGAGTCTTTTCCAATGAGTCAACTCTTCACATGAGGTGGCCAAAGTACTGGAGCTTCAGCTTTAGCATCATTCCTTCCAAAGAAATCCCAGGGCTGATCTCCTTCAGAATGGACTGGTTGGATCTCCTTGCAGTCCAAGGGACTCCCAAGAGTCTTCTCCAACACCACAGTTCAAAAGCATCAATTCTTCGGCTCTCAGCCTTCTTTACAGTCCAACTCTCACATCCATACATAACTACTGGAAAAACCATAGCCTTGACTAGACAGACCTTAGTCGGCAAAGTAGTATCTCTACTTTTCAATATGCTTAGAAGTTAAATAAGCAGGGTGACAATATACAGCCTTGACGTACTCCTTTTCCTATTTGGAACCAGTCTGTTGTTCCATGTCCAGTTCTAACTGTTGCTTCCTGACCTGCATACAGATTTCTCAAGAGGTAGGTCAGGTGATCTGGTATTCCCATCTCTCTCAGAATTGTCCACAGTTTATTGTGATCCACACAGAGGATACAAAATATTGCTTGTGAAGCACTTTTTCTCGTATGATGATTAGAGTAGAAGCAGAAGGGAGAAAGATGTGAAAGGTGCATGGTCCAAGCATAACCCCATACTGCCAAATCTACCTGACAAGTCACCTTTCAGCTAGAAAACTGAAAACAAACTGAGAAGCAAGAACCCTGTTAAACGTTTTAAAGCTAGACCTATGCATTCTGAGATTGTCCGTTTGGGGTTAGTTGGCAATTGCATGTCTTTATGTAATTTTCCAAGGTGGTTCAGGAGAAATTTAATAATTCTAGCAAGTCTGAGCATCTCTTTTGGTAACTTGTCCTATGGGAGGTATCTTGGATGGGTATGAAAATCTAAGGTCACAATTTCTTTTCTCTCATCCAAAATCAACATGCCTCCAATAGAGATGTTGTTTCAGTGTTTTCTAGTTCATTGAAAAATAAATGTTATGGTCCCTGATCAGACATTTGAGGAGAAGAAATATCTTTCCAGTTCTTTAAAATGACTGCAAGTTCCTGAAGTTTTATAAGATAAACATAGCTAAGCCTCCAAAATTTTTTTTCTAATATAGCTTCTCTGACATAGTGGAAAAGTATATTTTAATGCAATTTTGTTTTCAATGTTATAACTTTTCCCCTTTCATTTTATGTGCCATACATAGTACATGCTCATTGCAGCACTATTTACAGTAGCCGTGACATGGAAACAATCTAATTGTCCAATGACAGATGAACGGATAAAGATGTAGCACACACATACAATGGAATATTACTTAGCTTTAAAAAGGAATGAAGTTGAGTCATTTGTGGAGATATGGATGGACCCAATCTGTCATACAGAGTAATGTAAGTCAGAAAGAGAAAAGTAAATATTATATATTAATGTATATATATGAAGTCTAGAAAGATGGCACAGATGAACCTATGTCCAGGGAAGGAATAGAGATATAGACATAGAAAATGGACATGTGGGAGTGGGGGCCTGGGGAGTGTGGGACAAACTGGGAAATTAGGATTGACATGTATACACTACCATGTGTGAAATAGATAGCTAGTGGGAACCTGCTGTAAAACACAGGAAGCTCCGCCCAGTACTTGTGATGTGATAGGGTGGTAGTTGGGAGGTCTCAGAGGGAGGGAATATATGTAAATATGTAGTTGATTCACTTCACTGTACAGCAGAAAGTAACACAACATTGTAAAGCAATTGTGAAGTGAAGTGATAGTTGCTGAGTCATGTCTAACCCTTTGAGAGCCCCCTGCCAGGCTCTCCATCCATGGCATTCTCCAGGCCAGAATATTGGAGTGGGTAGCCTTTCCCTTCTCCAGGGGATCTTCCCACCCAGGGATCGAATATGGGTCTCCTGCATTGCAGGCAGATTCTTTACCAACTGAGTTATCAAGGAAGCTCTTAGTTTGTTGAGATCCACAAAGCAACTTGCTGGTACTTTGACTGAAGCCAGTTGTCTTCTTAGACTGAAAATTTTCCCATATAATGTTTCTGCCAGATAAGTGAGAACACTGCTTTTAGGAGATTTATCTGGTAGTAGTGATGAGCTGGACTAGCAGAAGAAGAAGGTAAAGCTGACTGGCTTATAGGGGCTATTACAATCTAAGTGAGCCATAAGGAAAACCAAAGGACTGAAGATATAAGTCCCATATAAGGAAAGAGATGATACAGATAGAAAAGGGACGGGAAGGATAAAAATAAAAAGAAGAAGGCATCAGTTCCTGCCAGGGTCCAGCCCCGGTGAATCCACGGAATTCCAAGTGAGGACAGAGTTGGCGAGAAAAAACTTATTTTTTTAGAAATATAAAGAGAGATTAGGAAAGAATAGTGTAGTGGGAAAATAAGTGGAGAAAAGAGGCTGAATAACTTGATTTACATGGAAAACCAATAAAGTTCCAAGACAAGGAACTTGCACCGTCTACATAGGCCACCAGCGCCTGCTTGAATAGCGGAGGGTGCCCCACCTTGGGCTCCCTCTCATGTGGGTCTTAGAAGCCAGGGCAAATAAGTAGACTCGGTGAGCCTCCACTTGAGGACAGAGTTGGCGAGAAAAAACTTATTTTTTTAGAAATATAAAGAGAGATTAGGAAAGAATAGTGTAGTGGGAAAATAAGTGGAGAAAAGAGGCTGAATAACTTGATTTACATGGAAAACCAATAAAGTTCCAAGACAAGGAACTTGCACCGTCTACATAGGCCACCAGCGCCTGCTTGAATAGCGGAGGGTGCCCCACCTTGGGCTCCCTCTCATGTGGGTCTTAGAAGCCAGGGCAAATAAGTAGACTCGGTGAGCCTCCACGCTCCAGATGGGAATTCAACCAGAAAAACGAGAAAAGGACATGGGGGAGCCAAGCATTGGTGCCAGACCCACAACTTATTTTTCAAAAGCAGCTTATATACCCCAAGTTGTACATAAAGAAATAATGGAATATGCAGAGTTATGCAGGGGCAGCAGTCCTGACCCTTTTTGAGACCAGGCTTTCCTCTTGCATACCTTCCCGTATACAAAAGGTCCCAGGTGGTTTTACATCATCTTCTGGCCAGGGGGCCTGTTAACATTTTTATGGCTCTTTTCCTAGATAAATGTCTATCAACCAGAAAACTCTTTTTCCCTTGAAGTGTTTTTTTCTTTAATCTGCATCACCCTCAAAGTACTAAATAAAGTTACATTCCTGTAGAACAAAAGTGCAGTGGGTTATAACAAAGAAAGTACTTAACTCAAAGATCTAATGTTGCTAATACCAGGGCTACCACCTGTTTTTTCTACATACCAACTATATCTACAAATAAAAGACATGAAAATTTGGGAGCAAGTATTGGCTCAACAATGAAACCCTTCATCAGTCCTATTCTAATTATTTTGACTCCTCAGAAGCCCTTACATTCCTAGGATGTTTTAAGCTTCCTGTGCCTCTCGCAGTTAGGAGGCCACAAACAATCACATGTGCAGCTGTAAGAGTCCGGCAGGCAGGCTAGAAAGCCATCAGAGGGGTTTTTGGATTGAAACACTCTTATTATGCCCAGGAGACTAATTATCTAAAAGCTCTAAATTAACTTTTTCCAGAAAAAGGTGGTGGGGGGACAGCCCGCTGTTAATGTCAGAAGAGTAGGTAGAAAGCATAACACAGTAAAGCAGGCAGACTCTGGTTTTGAGGGGTAGATGCTCGGGAACAGGGGGTCTCCTGAGGCTTGATCCCGCCTTTGCATATGCCAAGCCTCCTTCCTCATGACCTTTGCCACAGGTGGAGTTCCTCACGCTGGCTCCCAGCAAGTTCCATTCAGTTACTCTGTTGTGTTCAACTGTTTGCGACCCTATGGACTGCAGCACGCCAGTCCTCCCTGTCCATCACCAACTCAAGGACTTTACTCAAATTCATGTCCATCAAGTCGTTGATGTCATCCAACCATCTCATCCTCTGTCATCCCCTTCTCTTTCTGCCTTCAATCTTTCCCAGCATCAGGGTCTTTTCAAATGAGTCAGTTCTTTGCATCAGGTGGACAAAGTATTGGAGTTTCAGTTTCAGAATCAGTCCTTCCAATGAACATTCAGGACTGATTTCCTTTAGGATGGACTGGTTGGATCTTCTTGCAATCCAAAGGACTCTCAAGAGTCTTATCCAACACCACAGTTCAAAAGCATCAATTCTTTGGTGCTTAGCTTTCTTTATAGTCCAACTCTCACATCCATACGTGACTACTAGAAGAACCATAGCTTTAACTAGATGGACCTTTGTTGGCAAAGTAATGTCTCTGCTTTTTAATATACTGTCTAGGTTGGTCATAACTTTTCTTCCAAGGAGCAAGTGTCTTTTAATTTCAAGGCTGCAGTCACCATCTGCAGTGATTTTGGGCCCAAGAAAATAAAATCTCTCACTGTTTCTATTGTTTCCCCATCTATTTGCCATGAAGTGTTGGGACCAGATGCCATGATCTTAGTTTTTTGAATGTTGAGTTTTAAGCCAACTTTTTCACTCTCCTTTTCCACTTTCATTAAGAGGCTCTTTAGTTCTTCACTTTCTGTCATAAGGGTGGTGTCATCTGCATATCTGAGATCATTGATATTTCTCCTGGCAATCTTGATTCCAGCTTGTGCTTCATCCAACCCAGCATTTTGCATAATGTACTCTGTCTATAAGTTGAATAAGCAGGGTGACAATATACAGCCTTGACGTATTCCTTTCTTTCCCAATTTGGAACCAGTCCATTGCTCCATGTCCAGTTCTAACGGTTGTTTCTTGACCTGAATATAGAATTCTCAGGAGGCAGGTAAGGTGGTCTGGTATCCCCATCTCTTGAAGAATGTTCCATCTTTTGAAGAAGGTATGGCATGCCATTAATCTTGTAAAATGGGAAGAACTGAGACTAACTAGTCTATAGTTAAGGGCTTCCTTGGTGGCTCATATGGTAAAGAATCTGCCTGCAATGTGGGAGACACAGGTTTGATCCCTGGATTGAGGAGATTCCACTGGAGAGGAAAATGGCAACTCACTCCAGTACTCTTGCTTGGAGAATTCCATGGATGGAAGAGTCTGGCAGGCTACAGTCCATGGGGTTGCAAAGAGTCAGACAGAATTGAATGACTATCACTTTCACTTTTCACAGTTAAGATTGATTCGTAGTTCCTTTCTTTGTGACTTGACAGGTCTGTGCCTAGTATGGAAAAAAGCAAGGATTAAATGAGACCAAGGAATGTCTGTTTATTCAGTGCTTGCTATAGAGGAAAGTCAGCCACTGAAATTCATGTTTTGGCAGACAAACTCAAAGCAGACAGACACATGGAAAACATTATGGTGGGAGAAAGGAAGTTTTCACATGTGTCCTGATTGGAAACTGTTGATATGGGGACATTGTAGCTGGGCTAACTAGAAGTGGCATGCTGTGCTATTGGTTAGGAGGTACATATTTGACTTTTTCTGATTGATCCAAGTTGGAAACAAGACAAAAATTAGAGAGGCTGTCAGTTTCTCAGCAAATGTTGGGCATTTTGGATTGTCATAAAAGCTACCTTTTAGCCTCTTAGATTGTCACTGGAGATATCAATCTAGCTTTCTGCACTTACAAGCTGCTTTCCTGGGTTGTTAATTGCATATAAAGGGATTGGCTTCCTGGGCAGATTGCTACAGATAATGGGTCAAAGTTCTGTTTTCATGTATAGTTTAATCATTGTCTGTCTGTCTGTCTGTTCAGTCTCTCACTGAAAAAGTTGTCTCTGCTCTGTGCCATAGGCACCTCTGTAAAAGAAGAAGTTTTGGAGTATTTACAATCAGCTGAATTATTTCTTCTTTAGTTATCCATATATTATTTACTTAAATTCTGGAATTTATAAGTGTTATATTCCAGGGCTTAGGTCAGCTATCTGTAACCAGTAGTACTCATTGCCCTGACAAAGCCATGTAATGATCCTTGGCAATGCTTTGCCATGGTTAAGACAACTCATCTTCTTATGAGTCATGATTTGTAAATGTTGACACATTTTTGGATAGGTCACATTATATAAGGACAGAATGAAACTGTATTGCAGTAATAGCTAAAGTAGAGTTGGCTATATACCAAAGCATGGCTAACTTACATAAACCTACAGAGCTAGTGGTAGGGTGCCAGCTTACTCTCCATTAAAATTATACCATTAGAATAAAGAAATAAAGATTCTGAACTTTCATTATTTTATATGCTTTTAGGTAATTAAAGCCTATTACTTTTCTTGGAGTGTGTAATACAGTCTTCACTTTTAAAAAAAGATATGGTCTTGTTCCTTTGATTGGAAGATTTTCCTCTGCCCTCTCATTTTGCCTAATTTTTTTATGTTGTATTGTATTAGGTATGCCAGTTGCATTTCCAGATCTTGGAAAAGTGGCATCATGGGGCTCAGCAACATGCTTCGCTCCGGATACCAAGCTACGTGCTATAGAAGTGCCCCTTTCTCTTGAGGTTGGCCCAGCTACTGTGGGCACACTAGAAGCCAGGGCTGGCACAGATGGCTGCTAGGTCTTGTCTCAGGCAGTGAGTGTGGGCCTGCTAGAAGGTGGGGTCATGTCTCTTTGGGGCTAACTGCACAGGCTGGGTCTGCGAGCCCTCTGGGCTGGTGTCATCTCACTGGTAGGGAGGGGTAGAATAGACATTTTTATTTCTATTTTAAGTATGAAGAAAAAAGGGCAGAGAGAAAGTAAACAGGTTGGTGTCACAGAGCCAGCAAGTGCATATTACAATTCTGGGAATTGTTTCACCCAAACTTAAACTCTCTCTGCTTTGTCACTTTGATTCTATTGACTGATAATCTTTCAACTAAGAAGGAGCATGATCTGATACTAGTTGGCTCAATAATTAGGGGCAAGATAAAATAGTTAATAACAAGAATCTTACTGCCAGGTTCTGTTATTTTTTTGGAGCAGTCAACTTGACAAGAAAATATCTTGAGGGAGATGTGAATATAAATGAACTTTGAGGTTTGAGAAGTTTTTCCACTTTTTCTCTAAATTCGTGACCTGGAACAAAATGTTCCCATTTTATAAATGCATAAGGTATTATTTTCAAAGAAAGGAAAGATTGTGAAATATGTTTTGAGCCACAAAGGTACTGAATTGTGTGTTTATGGTCAGAACTTTAGAGATGGTTTTTTTGATGAGCACTTATGAATTCATGGCTAGCAAGATTTTTGATGGTAATTTTCTGGAATTGGAATATTGACCACCCTTGGTGAGTAAGAAGACTTAGGATTTTGGAATCTCAGTAAATTATATTCACTCGCAGACATTTGTCCTAAGTGGGCAGCACAAGTGGAAGATAACTGACAGGAAAGCCTGGACTTAGAAAGAGGAGAGGAAAGTCAGAAGGTCAGAAATTCATGAAAGGCTCCTCCAAATTGAAGACCACCAGACATATGCTGGGACAAGAGACATATCCAGGTTTCAGTTTTCAAAATATGAACATTTGAGAAAGAAAAATTTTGGAAAGGGTTAAGTCCAGGCTAAGATGATGTTAAAAACAAATGAAATGCAGAGATTGAATTTCATTTGAAGGCACGACAAACTCTTGTCTCAATTTATTTTGTAGGTTTGATTGAACAACAGTTTCATCATTTCTGCTACCTAATGTGTATGTGAATTTGAACAAATGTTTTAACTTTTCTGAACTTCACTTTTTCATCTGTGAGATCAAGGTATGATACATAGCTTGTAATGTGGGTATAAAGATTCAGTTCAGTTCAGTTGCTCAGTCGTGTCCAACTCTTTCCAACCCCATGGACTATAACATGCCAGGCTTCCCTGTCCTTCACCAGCTCCTGGAGTTTACTCAAACTCATGTCCATCAAGTCAGTGATGCCATCCAACCATCTCTTCCTCTGTTGTTCCCTTCTATTCCTGCCTTCAAATTTTCCCAGCATCAGGGTATTTCCCAGTGAGTCAGTTCTTCCCATCAGGTGGCCAAAGAATGGGAGTTTCAGCTTCAGCATCAGTCCTTCCAATGAATATTCAGGACTGATCTCCTTTAGGATGTACTGGTTGGATCTCCTTGCAGTCCAAGGGACTCTCAAGAGTCTTCTCCAACACCACAGTTCAAAAGAATCAGCTTTCTTTATAGTCCAACTCCCACATTCAAACATGACTGCTGGAAAAACCATAGCTTTAACTAGGTGGACCTTTGTTGGCAAAGTAATGTCTTTGCCTTTTAATGTGCTGGCTAGGTTGGTCATAACTTTCCTTCCAAGGAGCAAGCATCTTTTAATTGCATGGCTGCAGTTACCATCTGCAGTGATTTTGGAGCCTCTCAAAATAAAAGTCTTTCACTATTTCCACTGTTTTCCCATCTATTTGCCATGAAATGATGGGATCAGATGCCATGATCTTGGTTTTCTGAATGTTAAGTTTTAAGCCAACTTTTCCATTCTCCTTTTTCACTTTCATCAAGAGGCTCTTTAGTTCTTCTCTTTCTTCCATAAGGTGGTATTATCTGCATATCTGAGGTTACTGATATTTCTCCCGGCAATCTTGATTCCAACTTGTGCTTCATCCAGCCAGGAATTTTGCATGATGTACTCTGTATAGAACTAAATAATCAGGATGACAATATACAGCCTTGTCCTTTCTTTCCCAATTTGTAATCAGTCTGTTGTTCCATGTCCAGTTCTAACTGTTGCTTCTTGACCTAAATACAGATTTCTCAGGAGAAAGGTAAGGTGGTCTGGTATTCCCATCTCTTGAAGAATGTTCCACAGTTTGTTGTGATCTACATAGTCAAAGGCTTTGGCATAGTCAATAAAGCAGAAGTAGATGTTTTTCTGGAACTCTCTTGTTTTTCGATGATACAGTAGATGTTGGCAATTTGATCTCAGGTTCCTCTGCCTTTTCTAAATCCAGCTTGAATATTTGGAAGGTCATGATTCACATTCTGTTGAAGCCTAGCTTGGAGAATTTGGGGCATTACTTTGCTAGGGTGTGAAATGAGTACCGTTTTGCAGGGGTTTGAACATTCTTTGGCCTTTCCCTTCTTTGGGATTGGAATGAAAAAAGATCTTTTCCAGTCTTGAATTTTCCAAATGTGCTGAATTTTCTAAACGTGCTAGCATATTGAGTGCAGCACTTTAACAGCATCATTTTTAGGATTTGAAATAGCTCAGCTGGAATTCCATCACCTCCTCTAGCTTTGTTCATAGTGATGCTTCCTAAGGCCCACCTGGCTTCACACTTCAAGGTATATGGCTCTAGGTGAGTGATCACACCATCGTGGTTCTTTGGGTCGTGAAGATCTTTTTTGTATAGTTCTTCTGTGTATTCTTGCCACCTCTGCTTAATATCTTCTGCTTCTGTTAGATCCATACCATTTCTGTCCTTTATTGAGCCCATCTTTGCATGAAATGTTCCCTTAGTATCTCCAATTTTCTTGAAGAAATCTCTAGTCTTTCCCATTCTATTGTTTTCCTCTATTTCTTTGCATTGAAAGAAGGCTTTCATATCTCTCCTTGCATTCTTTGGAGCTCTGTTTTCAAATAGGTATATCTCTCCTTTTCTCCTTTGCCTTTAGCTTCTCTTCTTTTCTCAGCTATTTTTAAGACCTCCTGAGTTGAAATAGGCTTGACCATTTCTTAGATCCTGAGTATATCAATCAGCAATGGTGTGAAAATACATAGAAAACTACAAGCATTCCACAAACCCCAAAATTGTTAGTGAGAATTTTAATAAATATGCAATCCAGAGAGAAAGAGAGAGAGAATGTGTTAAGAGAAACCCGACATGACTGTGATGAAAAGTTTACTGAAGTTTTTCTCTCCAGGCTTGCGGTCGTGCTCCTTGGGGTTGTTTGTAGTCTGGAGAATGCTGTCTAGATTTGAGACCAAGGATTCAGGTGGCTTTAGGCAAGTGACCAAAACAAATATAACTTTTTTCTGGTTCTGGTTGTCTTATCTCTTTTTCACCCCTTTGTGCAGTAATAGACATTTTATTCAATAGTGAAAGTGAAAAGAAAGAAAGTGAAAGTGAAATTGTTCAGCTGTGTCCGACTCTTTGCCACCCTGTGGACTGTAGCCCACCAGGTCCTCCATCCATGGGATTCTCCAGGCAAGAGTACTGGAGTGGGTTGCCATTTCCTTCTCCAAGGGATCTTCCTGATCCAGGGATCGAACCCAGGTCTCCCGCATTGTAGGCAGACGCTTTACTGCCTGAGCCACTAGGGAAGTCCAACTATTATTTAATAGTAGGTCCAAAATTATTTTCAAAATACATATCCTGTTTTTCAAGAAAAAAATTCTTAAAAACCAAATATTTCTTTCAAGTTTTTATTTGAGCAATACATATAAAAGATAACAGAAAAATCAACACAGACAATGGAATAAAATTATATTATCACCATAATTATACGATTTATTTATATGTTACTTTCGTTAATTGTCATTTAAAAAGTTCTAAGTCTGCTTTTGTGGTTGCTGTTCAGTCACCAAGTTGTATCCAGCTGTTTGCAACACCATGGACTGCAGCGCACCAGGCTGCCCGTCGTTCACCATCTCCCAGAGTTTGCCCA
Organism: Aepyceros melampus; assembly: GCA_006408695.1. Taxonomy (NCBI): domain Eukaryota; kingdom Metazoa; phylum Chordata; class Mammalia; order Artiodactyla; family Bovidae; genus Aepyceros; species Aepyceros melampus. The sequence goes on from SJXQ01001273.1 coordinate 69,819, forward strand.
GTACATGTCTATTGAATCACTCATGCCATCCAACTATCTCATCCTCTGTTACTCTCTTCTCCTTCTGCCTTTACCCTCAAATAATTAAAATAATACCCTTGCTGAAACATACAGTGGTTACAGAGACTAATCATTTCTTGACTTAGTTAAGCCAAAGAAATAATTAAAATTGGTCAGTTCAAGGATATTAGGAACCAAGATATTCTTTTGGCCTTTGAAGGTGTCTCTGACAATGAGCATTTTTAAAATCGAAGAATCTTATATATATTATATAATCACTTACTTATATAGTCATTTATCTATGGTCCATAGATTTTACCTTATGATAACATATCTCCATATCGTGGTACTGGGCACATAGCAAGTATGTGATAAATAGTTTTTAAACTGAAGTGAACTGGCAAACCCCAGTAATTATACCACTACTAACAACCTAGCACAGTATTGCTTTTCAGACTTTCAATGACACGTTGGGTTAGGACATGATATTTAAGTAGTTTAGATCCTTGGAAGAAATAGTAGTGTCCTAAAAATGAAAAAAAAATGAAATATTTTAATTCTCTGATTGCATTCTTTAATAAAAAAAAAGATAACCTAGATTAAATAAGGTCCGATTCGAGATTGTAAAGTTGGATTTCTTGGTTAGATATCCTGCCCCCAGATATCTACCTATTACTAGTCTTTCTCCATAAATATCTTCATTATCTTTATTGAGAAGGTTGTTTGGTCTTTAAGACTGACTCTTAAAAATGCAAATGTTTTTCAAAATTCACACTCCAGGTGGAGAATTCAGAGTGGAAGAGAGGAGAGTGAACTCAGATAGGGTACATAGAAGTGTTGATGGGGAAAGGAAATAAAACATGGGGATAGGAATACAGCCCAAAATATCTTGACCCAAAGATATCTTGCTTAGCCTGACCTTGCTGGAAGACATTCGTAAACACAAATTCAAATAAATTCAAACTTCTTTCATCCCACCCTGAGACTCAGTCCTGAGAACCCATGAAGGGTGGAAGGGACTGAAAGGAAGTTAAAGAACTCAGGACATAAAAATGTATAAAAGATTCCTGTTTGCCTTGACTGCTATCCACTCGCTTACATATACTGTGCAGCTTGACGTGATGAAAATCCCAGAGACTCAGACATATAAAAGTGGCAAGAATTATCTGCTCCCTGTCTGATAGACCACCCTAGTATAAAACTATCATTGATGCCACCTCACTCTTTCTTCTGGCCCACCTATTCTTAGCCAAAAAAATTGCAGGTTTTCTTTCTGTGGCCCTTTGGAGAACTGCAGAGTTCTTTCTCTTCCAATTTGGAGCCCTTTTCTCTGATTTTGAAGACTCTATAATACAGTATTTTAATAAGGGGTTTCCACTCTTTTCATGGTTTCCCAATCCACTTACTGTTGTAATAGAAGACTGCATCAATTTTCGGGCCAATTCCTGGGAAGTATGTAGTAATTGACTTGGGATAACCAGGGTCCATGAATTGTCTCCTCTCGTCATACCTTAGCAAAGAAATAGCCAGCAGAAACTACATCAAAATATGGACTTCATGACATTAAGCTTGATATTTCATGGTTATGAATCACAAAACCTGCCTTATTTTCTTCTGAAAGAGTTTAAACTGTACCCATAGGAAAACCAAGGACCTAAACGCTTCACAGATTAGGACTCAAACCCTAGACTTCTTGACTTCCAATCAAGCACTCTCCCCACTCTGCCAGAATGCTTCCACCCATGCTAAAGCCTGACTCTCTAACTTCTAGTTAGTGAAGACCTGGAGCAATCTGCTGTCACAGCATGGTTCCCTCATTCTGTCTCCTTGGGGTCCAACAGCTCCAGAAAGGAATCTGAAAATGCATACGCCCTGCAAACTAACTGCAAATACTAGGTCTCATACATCTATACCACTCTTTTTCATTTCCACTGTGATTAGTAACATGGCGTTTTATTTAAAGTGCTCCTTTTAAAACATGTATTTTCATCTCCTATCATAAACCAACAATACAGGAAAAGAATTAGGTTGAAACCAACTGTTCCAGTGCTATATTGTCTTGATCCCTCTTCCAGGAAAATCAAGGGCCTTTTAAAATTTAGATAGAAAAGCTGTCTTCTGAAAAATCCCATTCCTTGACTGTTTCACAAATCTTAGGGGTCAAATCATCAACCATTAAAGCTCACCTCCAAAACTTGTTACCTACAAAGAAGTAGGTCTTATAGAAAAGTGGGTTAAAAACAGCTGCATCAATTTTTTTCACTGAGGAGGGGAAGCCCAAAGAATGTATGCTCTTGGGATAGTTTAACTGTGGTTTCAAATTGTTCAGTAACCAGTACTTGTCATCTGTAAAGACAAAGAGAATGGGTACATTGGAATCATACAGAAAGAGTAATAGAAATACTGACTCAGCACAAGTAACATCATTCTTATTTCATAGATTCAAAATATATTACTCCTATTCTTAAACATGGTTTACCTTCTATAGCTCTGTATTTTTTTTAAGTATTATCATCTTATATTTTATAAAATTTTGCAATAAGCTTTACATATTACCTAAGTATATTTACCCCATTTGGGGCTATATTTCAGAGCCCCCATTAATAAAAATCTGTTGTGCCTTTTAAAAAGTTCTTTAAATGTAGTACTATTTCCTTAATTTGTTCTCTTCCTTAGAAGTAGACTCAATAGCAAAATATTGGATTTACCTTTAAAAAGAAAAATGTGACTTCTGTCTGCAATTTCATAAGCAGCTTGAATGTGGGATGGTAGGTTTGGACCTAAAGAAGAAATTAAACTAATGCTGCTTTTTGGATCCCCAGCAAGCTTCCACCAGAAGAACCTGACAAGAAACATTAAACACATTAAAAAAAAATCTCTGTAGACTGAAGAATCATGAAGAGGGACGGACCTATGAGAGAACTTCATGTTTCTTTCCAGTAACTTCACATTCTAGTCTATGGGCATTTGTGCAGGAGAACCACATTCAGGGGATTTTAATAACCTCCAATACTAGCAATGATCTTAACAGGCAGACGGCATATGGAAATACATGGAGCTTGGAACCACTCTAGGTTCTAGTCTGAGCTCACAACCCAGGTGCCAGTTCTGTAACCTAAAGGAAGTCAACTCAGCCTCAAGCATCTCAGTTCCCTAATCTCAATAATGGGGAATATTTTTTCTATCTATCAAATACTAATTTTCTCCACTGCTCCACCCATCCAATATCTGGTTCAATATATGTTCTAAGACAAAATCCATACGTCATCCTAGAATTCTCTTTTTTATAATCAAAAATTGAGTCTAGTACTCTGTCACAGCTTTAAGTTCAGATTTGACCATCTTAATTTAGATCTATCAGTATGATTAAAATAGTCTGACATCCTTGCTACCTGTCTTATCTGTCCCCAACCCAGATTCTTGCCACAGATCCATTTTTTTTAATTAATTTTTATTTTTTAGTTTGTTTTGCTTTACAATACTGTATTCGTTTTGTTACACATTGACATGAATTAGCCATGAGTGTACATGAACTCCCAATCCCGACCCCCTCCTCCACCCTCCCGCCCCACACCCTCTCTCTGGATTATCCCCGTGCATCAGTCCCTATCATCCTGCATCCTGCATCAAACCTGGACTGGCAATTCATTTCGCTTATGATATCACACATTTTTTACAGCTCAGTTTTCTAGTTAAAACAAATACAATCACATTGCTCTCCTGCTTCAAGATCCTCAAGATCTCTCCATTGCCTTCAGAATCAAGTCCAAGTTCCAACTCACAGATTTTATCTACTTCATTTTTTTAAATCATTTTTCACCATTCTCTCTCACACACACAAACATCTAAGGGATCAGCCTTTAATATTTGTTAGATATGAAAATAATCTTACCTGTCTTTAAAGAAAAAAATTTTATCTCCCACTGTAGTAACAGCATCAAAACTCATATTGGGGTCACAAACAGCTGGGTTTGTACTGCTAGGATTTGATGGAACTTGGTGTTTTTCTGGACGTCCTGAAAGTACATTTCCAGAAGCATTAGGGGAAAAAAATGTCTTTAGTTTTTAAGATGAAGAAACACTCTTTAAAACACTCAATGTCCTTGATGAAAAATACTTAAAAAGCAATTTATGTTTTCTATAACATTCACAGGAAGCATACAACAAATATTTTTCCCCTTCCATGTGGTTGCAACATTGTGGAGAATAAAAATTTGGTCACTCTGTTCCCCTGTTGTGGTTAGATTATTTCTCTATGTGTCTTCTTCAAAAGACAATGGTATGCTGGATAGGAAGAACAGATTTCAGACCAGAAGACTCAGATTTTGCCTCTGGCTCAGGCATTAACACACTAGGTCCCCTTGTACTCATCCATAAAATGAAGATAATATCTATGTTGCCTATACCTCACAGAATTTTCATGGGGTTCAAAGAGAAGATAAATCTTAATGTGTATGCAAATGCAGATAGTATGAAATTATTCATGAGTATCTTTATTTGGCAAAATGGTGAAGAAATTCAACTCACCATAGAGAGACTGAATGCCATGGATGTCATCAGCGGAGAGGTGAAATATCTTGTGGTCAATATTTCTGTAGCTGGGAAACATTATGGCACTTGTATCGCTGGAATGGCCGAGACCCAAGGAATGGCCAATCTCATGAACAGCAACTAGGAACAAGTTTGGGCCTAAGAGAGAATCAGTGAAATCCATTGGCATCTATAGGACAAGGACACAACATCTGACACCGTGGAAAGGGAAACTTTTAGAAATACCTCATTTTCCTCCTTCATGAGCAAGCTTTTTCTGCCTTGGCACTGTTGACATTACAAGACAGATCCCTCTTTGCTGGCAGGGCTGTCCCGTGCATTACAGATCTTTATAAGGCTCTCATTTTACCCTTGAATTCAAGTAGCACCACTCCCCTCTAGTTCTGACAACCAAAAAAATGTTTGCACATATTTTTTTTCTTTTCTTTTTGTTGGGATATAAAGTTAAAGTGAAATTGCTCAGTCGTGTCCGACTCTTTGTGACCCCATGGACTGTAGCCTGTCAGGCTCCTCCATCCATGGGATTCTCCGGCCAGAGTACTGGAGAGGGTTGCCATTGCCTCCTCCAGGGGATCTTCCCCACCCAGGGATTGAATCCAGGCCTCCCACACTGCAGGCAGACTCTTTACCGTCTGAGCCACCAGGGAAATAGTTGTTTTAAAATATTGTGTTAGTTTCCACAGTACAACGAAGTGAACCAGCTATATGCATACATATGTCCCCTCCCTCTGGGACCTCCTTCCCACCCCCTCATCCCAGCCGTTTCGGTCAGCATAGAGCACCAAGGTGAGCTGCCTGTTCTATACAGCAGCTTCCCACTAGCTATCCACTTTACACATGGTCGTGTTTGCCTCTGGTTAAGGACCGCTGCACTCTCAGACAAATGAAATATGTTTCATTGTCAAAACTTCCGGAATATCTCACAGCTGTGTTCATTGCTCCTAAATAATTCTCAACTCACATGACCTTGTTCTGCTTTTCCCCTAATCAAGCTTCACTGGATATAAAAAAGTCTTTGGTAATCTTCCTTTACGAAACTCAAATCTTAAATCCATATTAAGGTACAGTATTGTGAGTCACTGAGAAAAGCACCATGTTATGTCTAATCCTTATGCAACCAAAAGGAAATCATTCAGTTCTCTATTTTCAGATGAGGATACAGTATCAGCAAGATTAAATGACAAATTAAGTGCCTGAGCCAAGATTCACATACAAATTTCTTGGCTCTAAAAATTTCTTGGATCACCCTTTTCCTAAACATGATTCCCAATGAAATCAAAGAGACTATATTTATACTTTAGACATAGTTACACTACCACATTATAGTTATGACTGTTTTTTTTTACCTGTATGTCTCAGAGGCTGTACTTTTGTAAGTAAGAGACAAGGGTATGCCCTTTCTCTCAGATTTCCTAATTCTCAGAAGATTTGAAAATTCCTGATTTTTTATTTAATCTTCATTATAGTCTAATGCCTTCCTTTTGTTCTTTCTTTCTCTATGGCAAAAGGAAGCTCAGAACTGACTTCCCAGGGTCACACACCATTTAGCTACGAGCCTGATCTTGAAATACTCTCTAGAACCCAGGATGAGCAAAGATTTCACACCTCTCTGAGGGATCTCAAGGAATACGGATCCTCCAAACACTCCCTGTAACACATGGGTCCAGTAACTAATTCAGAGATGCTTTCACTTCTACCCAACAATGAAAAAGAAGACACAAAGACTAATTCTCTCCACTCTGCATAAGACTGGGAAGAGTAAACAAAACTTTTTACAGTTTGGCCTAAACCTGAATTTATTTTAGTCTCAATTCCTGTACTACTTTGTACAAAAGATCACTATTGGTTCTCATCTCAAAATAATGGATTTTTGTTTGTGTTCTGTTTCCTTTTAGATTATGTATTTCTTAATGGCAAGACTGTGCCCTTTTCACTTCTGAATCTAAGCACCCCCATCACCTAACACCAGTAAAGACTATGGGAATTGTTCATTTAATTTACTGTGTCCAAAAGAAAAAGAATTTACTGTGTCAAAGTTAGTCGAGAATAAGGACTTTAAATTAGAATTTTCATAACTAATTTAGTCTTTTGAAAGCGTAGAATTAAGCAAATTTAAATAAGGCAACATGGACAAATAGAAAATATACATTGTGCTAAGACCTAGGAAATAAATGTTCTGGTCCCAGCTTTTTCACAAGGTAGCCTCTAACCTCTTTTCTCTATCTGTAAAGGTCTGTATTAAATGACTTTCCTAAGTTTCTTTAGAATTTTAAAAATTCTCCAGGCTAATCAGCATGTTTCTCCTGTCAGATGAAAAGATTACAAACTCCAAATACCTTTGGATAAAATTTGCACAAATTTAACATGTCTACTGAGGATTTGAGGCTCAGCCAGAACCTAATCATGTGTCTTTTGACAATAAAAAAAGTTCTCTTCTCAAAGTTTTCATAAGCCTTAGGCCAGGTGTCAAGCTAAAACAAATAGCCTTTCTGGTCTGTGAAAACATTGCCATCAATGCAAGCATATCAGCTGGGGGTGGAGATGATGGTGTTGAGTAGAGCATACTCTTGATGATTGGTCTTTACTTCCTTTCCACATATAGTCAGTCATAGAGTCTAGAATCTCCAATAGGAATATTAGGAAGGCTTCCGATGCGACTGACGCCTTGGATTTCCCAGTGGATAGTGACTTCTCCAAATAACAGGGGATGCTCGTTACCCTCCCCGCCAACTGTCTGGGATGGACGATGAGTTTTATCCCCTCTGTAAGTACACACAAGGTATTAAATGATCAATGGGGCATTTTAGAATTTTTAACCCAGAACCACAGGAGACTACCTGACCACATAATCTTGTGTTTCTTTATAGAGATCTCTATTCCTCTACAACATAATTTCATCTTTCTATGCCACTATGAATTTAGGAAATTGTCAGCATATAATGAATCATGCAAGTGATCACCCTGTTCTAGGATTGTTGACATACACAGCATTAGTATCTGTATTTTTCCAAGTTTATGGCTTGCACTGCCAAAAACTGATCCCCTAAATAATGGCTTTTTTCTTTCCATACTATGGTTCTTAAGGTTCCTGAGTGTATACCAATAAACTAGTTTATCTTCATAGATTTTTGGAAATGAACTTTAAAATAATCTAGTCCAATATACTCCATTTATAGAGGTGAAGTGGAAACAGTGTTACAATTTTACTCAGTGTCAACATTTTAATCAGAAAAAGTTTTCCTGTCTTTATAATCCTTTCTCAGAACGTGGCCTTTGAAAAACAGGATATAACTTAGAATTTGTTAGGATTTTCTAATTCTGTTGGGGGTTTGGGGAGCCTACCTTTGCGTCCTTTAGTCCAGGTTTCAGCCTCATCAAAATGAGCATCTCCTCCAAGACCAGCTCCAGGTGCAAAAGCATGGGCTAGGGTTCCCCATGGGCCATCAAAAGGATAGCCGTCTCTATGTTCTTGTTTTAAAAAAAAAGAAAAAGAAAATTAGTCTGTCTACACATGTTGTGTGTGTGTGTGTGTGTGTGTGTGAGTGTATGCTCAGTCATGTCTGACTCTTTGTGGCCCCATGGACTGTAGCCTGCCAGCTCCTCCATCTATGGAATTTTCCAGGCAAGAATACTGGAGAGGGTTGCCATTTCCTACTCCAGGGGATCTTCCTGACCCAGGGACTGAACTTGCATTTCTTGCATCTCCTGCATTGGCAAGAATATTCTTTACTACTGTGCAGCCTGGGTCATGCCAAATGAGACCGATGATGTAAGCCCAATTTCTCTACCTCGAAATGCAAATTGTATCATGATGTCAGCCTCGTTTTCATGAATCTTTCTGAATTTCAGGGGGGTCACATCACTCCATACTTGAAAAGCTCTCTGGAAGGCATCATCAACATCTTCAGGCTTCAAGTCAGGGGTATAATTGTTGATTCTTTACCAGCAGAACAAAAGAGGAAAATACATAGAAACCATGTGTTAATTTTGTTTTATTACAATACTTCATTTCTGCTAGCATCATTCAAGAATGAATCATTACATAAATCAGTAGTCCAGATGAGAAAAACCTGCTTCATCTACAGAAATATTTATCCTTGGCACCTTACTCCTTAAATAGAATCTAACTTGATTTCTACTTATTTATGATTTACAGGTCACCATTATGACCTGCTAGCAGACTTCTTCATTTATCCATCCAAAAAAAAAATAAAGCTTTCTCTTGCCTCTTTTTCGATCCAGCTTCATTCTTCTTTTATTTATGGCTTTCCTACTCTGTTCTGGACTTTGCAAGCCCAACAATTTCATTGAGGGAATGGTTTTCCCTTTTAGAAACACTATTTCAACACAGGAATAGTGTTCATAATTGAGGGATGCTTCCTATCTACTTCCAGCTTTAGAGCTGTATTTAAGTGGCTCAAGTTTCTAGAACACAGACCTAGGGGAAAGTAGAAAAATACTTGGCTATAATGTTACCTGTAGGTGATAAGACGTTTCTTCCAGGCCGGCCGCCCTGGAAACAGTTGGAAATTTTTAACATCCGGCACTCCACATCGAGGTCTGTGCATCATGTCCAGAGTAGATGTGTCCAGCTGCCCAGTCACTTTTAGCCCAAAGACTGCTGCATTTCCTGAATTTTATTCTCCATGATGTTCCTGTTGACTTTCATTTTTGTCATTGGAGTTGTTTCCATCTCGAGGCCATAAAAGTTTGCCAAATATCTCTGGGAAAAAATACATTTATTGATACATCATTTTATGTGGAAAGGTTTCTGTTTGAGCGCTGTATTTATAACTCAGCTGCACACTGATGCCTTTTTAAGGCAAGGGTTTTGGCCATTTTGGAGAGTTACTCAGTTTTTCTGAATCTCTCACAATATGGATGTTATGGAACTTTTGTTTGATTTTCTCTTGGTAATCTGTCTCATATCAACTTAATTTTTAGACCAGCCAGAAGAATCTAGAAAAGTAGAGGAAAATTTTTTCTACCCAGACACTTTTTTCTTACATTCCTCTTCTGCTGCTGCTAAGTCGCTTCAGTCATGTCTGACTCTGTGCGACCCCATAGACGGCAGCCCATCAGGCTCCGAATTTATTTATTCAGCAATAAATAAATAAAAATAAGACAAAACAGTGCTAAAATTCAATAGCTCCCTAAACAGTTTTCAACTAGTACTTTCAGAATAAAACAGGTCAGTGAAATAAATCTTAAAGACAAAAATCAGGCTAGATAAATTCTATAGTGCCAATTCTTACTTGAGCAAATGCCACGTCATTTTCTTCAGGGCTTGGATAGTTAGTCAGTGGAGCAGTTCCAGAAGCAGCGACCTGCAGAGCTAGTATCAACAGAAGAAACTTCATTGTATACTTCTGAACAGCTTAACCCAATTTACCCTGTTCCTTTCCAATACAAGTTCCTTAAATGTGTCTCTTTATATAGCCCTTAGGCCAGGCTCTGTGAATATGAAATTCTTTGTGTGACTCATAGTTGATATCATCCTTTGATTTATCTCAAGAATAAGTATGACCTTATTCTAGGACCAACAATGGGTAAATTAATGTCTAACCCATCCATGGGTCAACTGACATCAGTCATCCCTTACTCAGACAATTCAGAGTACATTTCTTCAAAATAAATAAGTCCAACTTCCATCCACCTTTTAAACTAAGCCATTATATGAGAAATAATAAGCACCTAAAATATTAAAATAACTTAAAAATGCATTTTTAGGGAGTTCTGAACTTTCACTATAATACTTTCCTCATATTCTTTAGAGGTGAAATAATCTTTTTTAAAAAAACTAAATTTAAGAAGTTAGATAAATAAAATTCTTCTGCTAGAATAGAATACTCTGTAAGCTGAATCTAGCTCCTTAGAGACCTGGTATAGAGATTCCACATTTAGAAAGGAAAAGTTTATAACATCATGATGTTTTGATGTTTGTTCTCTGTATCATACAGACTTAGATCCTGATTCTATAACTTGAGATCTTCAGGCTTCTAATCCCAGCTCCATAACTGAGGAGAGAGATTCCAGGGGCAAGTTTCCTTACATCCTCCACGTTGCTAGCATGAAGATCAACTGGGAGGTAGCAAAAGTTTGACTCTGGAATCTTTATCTCCCCATCAACTCAGCCTCCTCCTTCCATGACTTAATTGTCCCATTAACACAGAATCTGCCTCTCAGTCAATAGGGGATGTTTGAAGACTGAAAGCATTTATGACTCAAGGAATAAATTCCAAAGGTAGAAGTATAAGCAATATGGTTGCCTCTTGATTCTGTACGAAGAGTCTGGGGGAGTGGAGAGTGCACTGAGAAATGGAATATTCCCTGCCTTATTAGTAGACAAGGGTGTCACAGTCATCAGTGATTGCAGCCCTTCTTTGTGAGCTGGTGAGCTCTAAGGTCACTCAGGAAGAGGAAGAAAAGCTGTGATCTAGCAGCCATCAGACTGCAGCCACTCCCTACAGTGAGCCCCAAGGGGCGCAGGCTGTAAGAACACAGGACCCTGCAGACTGCAGCCACTCCCTACAGTGAGCCCCAACGGGCGCAGGACATGAGAACACAGGACCCTGCAGACTGCAGCCACTCCCTACAGTGAGCCCCAAGGGGCGCAGGACATGAGAACACAGGACCCTGCAGACTGCAGCCACTCCCTACAGGAGCCCCAAGGGGCTCAGGATGTGAAAAACACAGGATCCTGGCCCAGATAGCTGAGACGCCTATGAGAAGAATGATTATAGTGAACCCAGACTCTAGCATCTTCCCACACAGAGACAAGTACTAAGTTCCTTAGCTTGGTATATCTGATTTTCTTTAATTAGCAGTGATCTTCTGATGCTCAGACTACCTGCCCTTTGTTGCAAACCTTCTACAGAATCTGGCTTCTTCCCTTACCTCCTTGGACCAGTTTTCTCAGGATCATTTGAGATGCTGTCTTCCATGCTTGAACTCCTAAAAATTCCTGCCAAATGAAACGTAACTCTCAACTTTTAGGTTGTGATTATTTTTTAAGTTGACAGCACAAAACTGTGTGCTATGATTCAGTCACTGCTCTGACCCACCTTCAAGGCCTAGGGAAACGCTGACTGCTCCCTAGGATTTCCCTGAGGCTATGGCTCCAGGTGAATGATTTCCTTCTTAAATGGGAAGCAAAGGGGGTCCTCTACACTGTACCTTGTATCTACTTTCAAACTCTGCCTTTCTCAAGCTCTGTAATCTAACCTCTGGGACTTCCTTTTTTTGTTGTCATGCCATGTGGCTTGGGGGATCCTAATTCCCCATTTAGGGATCAAACTCAGCACCCAGCAGTATAAGGGAAGATTTCTAACCACTGAGCCACCAGGGAATTCCCTCAGGCATTTCATTTGAAAATGAGGATGATAACTTGTGCTTTCTTATGCTTTTGTGATGATTAAATGAGATGATGTTTAATAAATACAACATATACTACAGGCACTCATCAATATTCATTCTTTTCCCCTTGGCCTCAAAGGACATCATTCATTGTAAGTCTGCAGCCAGACATGGCTCTAGGATTCATGAAGAGGAAGATAACACAGAAGAATTGTAAGGTAATCTTTTCTGATATTGAATTTAACTAGAGGATTATAAGAGGAACTTGTTTGGCTATAAATCAAGAACAATGGGATTTATTAGAAAATATGGGAGCATTTATTTCTCCCCAGCAGAACATTGCCCGACATGGGCAGGGACAGTGTGTCCATGATTGTCCTCCTGGTGCCCAAACTGAGCTGGAAGTTAGTAGGTGCTCAATAAACATGTGTGAGGGAATCGAGCTGGAGAAGAGTGTCTAAAGATTTAAGTAGTAAATTCCCTTCATGGGAGCAATCATTACATAAAGGATATGCTCCTAAACTTCTCTGAAAGCACAAACTGGTCTCATCCACAGCAAGACGGAATCCAGTTCTTGGAAGTCAAGAAATGTAGGATGTAAGATGCATGGTTAAAATTACCGAAGATACAAAGGAACTGAAAGAATGTCCTCACTAAAAGGTTGCTAAAAACAGAAACTCACACCCCGGTTTTAATGGTCTCTGGATCTTTGCTCATCAAATGTCACAGATGGGTCATCCGGACCCTTGGGCAGCCAGAGAATGTTGCTGCCAGTGTCATTAACTGAGAGTCTGGGGTCAAGTTGATCTGCTTTAGAATCTTGGCTCCATCATTTTATGACCTTGTACAACCACTTCCGTCTCTTTAAAATTTAACTTCTTCACTTGTAAAATTGGAACAATAATATTATCTATCTCAAGAGCTGTTGTAAGAATTACTTCAAATTATAGGGAAAATCTTTTAGCTTAATGCCAGATACAGAAGACTCAGTAATTTGACGCCTTTCTTGTTTTACTGTACTCTTATGTAAGACATTTAAAAGAGACTGGTAATGAAAGGGAGATCAACTACATACCCTGACTAATCTTCTGTGGTATTTAGATGGCAACCCACTCCAGTGTTCTTGCCTGGAGAATCCCAGGGAAGGGGGAGCCTGATGGGCTGCCGTCTGTGGGGTCACAGAGAGTCGGACACGACTGAAGCGACTTAGCAGCAGTAGCAGCACAGTAAGATTGAGCTTCCCAGGTGGCACTGCGGTTAAAGAATCTGTCTGCCAATGCAGGAGATGCAAGAGACTCAAATTTGATCCCTGGGTCTGGAAGATTCCCTGGGTCTGGAAGATCCCCTGGAGAGGAAATGGCAATCCACTCCAGTATTCTTGCTGGAAAATTCCACAGACAAATAGACCATGGAGTACAGAGAGTTGGACACAACACATACAGACATAAGATTATGATCGAGGCACAGGCTGAAAGCTGAGAGAACCAACAGAGACATGGCTTCCAGAGGACACACTGAGTGAAGAGACAATCAAGGAGTCATTGGAAATGCTTCATGTGAAAAAGCACATATCCATGAAAACGCAGAAAGTGGCCAAGGTCAGAGGTCCTCACAAAGGATGACTTGCACTAAGAGCTGCACAAAGCTTCCAAAAGAATCCAGAGCTTTATTACATTGTTTCCTTCTTGACATACTCCAGGACATTTCAAGGCACATTCCTGATTCAACACCTTCATCTAGTTGTCATCCCTGAGGATACAGAGGCAAATAAAAGCATGGTCATCAGCAAGGGACCAAGGCAGAGAAATGCTCCCAAAATATACAAGAAATGCTCCCAAAATATACAAGAAATCTCCTTATGGGTAACTTGCTACTGCCAACACTGTAACAATGATACAATAACCCCTCAATTTAAATATATATATTTGACTGTGCTGTGGCTCAGTTGCAGCACTCAGGACCTTTGATCTTCACTGGGACATGTGGGACCTAGTTCCCTGACCAGAGATCAAACTTGGACCTCCTGAATCGGGAACACAGAGTTTTGGCCACTGGACCACCAGGGAAGTCCCCTATATGCCCTCAGTTTTTTCAGTTAAAGTCAGGTTGTCCCCTTAGCCGTTCGAGGGGCCAGAAGCCCGCAAACAATCCCAGGCATATTGCAGGTGAACCTTGATCCCAGGGCAGTGGAATCTCTGCTTTGCTCTCTGGAGACTCCTTTCTGCACACTTCCTTCCTGCCTGGGCCTGGCATTGTCCTGTTGCTAAGCTGCCTTTGCTGCCAAGGCTCCCAGGAATTGGCCCAGAGCATCTCTCAAAAGCATAATGTTTAGAGTCACCCTACTCAGTTGTGTGGACTTAGACAAGTTCACTTTCCTTGCTTCATTTTCTTTATATGTAAAACGGGAATAGTATTGATGTTTATAAAGAATAAATGACGTAATCTGTTAAATACCCACTTTTCCATGAAAAGACCTCCATAAATGCTCATTCCTTGCCTTCTTTTTTTACCACTGTCTCTTTGTTCATTGTGCCATGTTTGGGTTAGACCAGCTAAGTTTTTCCACTTTTTAGAAAAGCGAATCTAAATAATAGTGTTCAATTACAAGTGCATCTCCATCCTCAAGGAGGCATAAGCAAGGCGGTGAAGAGCTCGTGTTGATGGTGGAGATGGCTCACAAAGTCTCTCAATTTCCAGAATCAACTGGAACTCAACCTCACACGGAACTGCTACTTGACTGTCCATAAGTCAGAGAGTGTCAGAGTAAGTGGTTAGAAAACCCACAGTCTTTCAAACTAGTCCTCAGCCCCAAACTGTGTCGGTGGGTTCCCTGAGCCCATGACATTCCTCCCGAGGGGGAAAATACAGAACACTGGTGAAAAACATGGTATGTGTAGGGAGTGATGCCGATTGCCCTGGACGCACCCAGAGAAGTAGAGGCAGGAAAGAGGGCAGGTAAAGAGGACGGTGGTTTCTTTCCCTGTCCCTTTCCTTCCTTCAGCAAATAGCTATAATCTAAGACAAAAGTGTCACAGGAAGCAGAGTTCCTATGTGTTTATCCCGAGGTAGATACGTGATGATCAACACATATGTATGCATGGTGCATAGTTTATTTTCTGTGCTTTCCAACATAAAATCACCTCAGTTCAGTTCAGTCGCTCAGTCGTGTCTGACTCTGTAACTCCATGAACCACAGCATATGAACCTCCCTGTTAATCACCAACTCCCAGAGTCCACCCAAGCTCATGTTCATCGAGTCAGTGATGCCATCCAGTCATCTCAGCCTCTGTCATCCCCTTCTCCTCCTGCCCCCCATCCCTCCCAGCATCAGAGTCTTTTCCAATGAGTCAACTCTTCACATGAGGTGGCCAAAATACTGGAGTTTCAGCTTCAGATCATCCCCTCCAAAGGCATCCCAGGGCTGATCTCCTTCAGAATGGACTGGTTGGATCTCCTTGCAGTCCAAGGGACTCTCAAGAGTCTTCTCCAACACCACAGTTCAAAAGCATCAATTCTTCCGCACTCAGCCTTCTTCACAGTCCAACTCTCACATTCATACATGACCACAGGAGAAACCATAGCCTTGACTAGACGGACCTTAGTCGGTAAAGTAATGTCTCTGCTTTTAGAGATAATGACAGCACAGATAGCTCTGTGCTGTTTTGACTTTGAAGTCAGGTTTAATGGAAAGAACAGAGCTTTGGAAACAGAGCTGACCTCAGACTTGAGCTATGTTTCCTGTATTATCTGTGAACTGTGTGGCTTTGGGCAAGATAGTTCAGTGTCTTTATCTGTAAGTGACCAATTAGAGGTTTAAATCAGAAGCTGCATGAAACTGCTCAGCACTGTGCCTGGTTCTCTTTCTTTGGTGACATCTAGAGTAGTGTTTCTCAACATTTCCTTCATTATTGTCATCCAAAAAAGAAGCATATTAGACTGTGTCCATGACATTTCAATATCAGAGATGTTATGTATATCTGTTTATGTACCATATGCATATGTATATTTTATACATTAAAAAACAAGATGTTTTTGTCCCCAGTGACCAATTTCCACCCACTCGGGATTGATATCAGCCCACTGAGAACAAATGTCCACTGGTAGTGTATATTCTACTTAGCTGGGTCAACGAATGACCCATGACACCAGTTCTGCCTGGCATGACTTGGCATCTCACCAGATGGTTGACAAGAAGTACCATCTCCTGGAAGATATCCAGAAAGCCAAGAGATCTGGATTTCAGAGACACTCTTTAGAACACAGAACTCGTTAGATTATAAAGGTAAGCCTGCTGAACTTGGTGCCAGTGAAAAGCAGTGATATTCTCACAAAGGACTTACCAAGTACGTCTGTGGGTTAGATCAGCTCACAGAGAAAACAGACCAGTAGCTAGAAAGATGAGAACAAATCACAGAGATATGCGCAGCTCTTTTCAAGAGTGAGGCAACAGAATTTTTAAATCACTAAATTGTTTTTTCCTTTATTTCTCTCCTTCCCTTCAAGCACCACTCAAGTCACTAGCCAACTGCTTCTTGCCTCAACATTCATAATCCTGAATAATTATTCACATTCTGACATCTTTCCTACATCCTAAATCACTAAAGTGGCTATGCTTTGAGAAGAGAGGGGTTTTTCCTAAACTAGAAGCGATGGGAGACTCTATGGGTTCTAGGTGCCTTGAAGAACTGGGCTGCACTCCACAGCAGCCCTCCAAGGCTGTGTTACAGATGTGTTATATCTGATACAGCTGCACTAAGATTCATATAAGGTACATACGGGCTCCCTAACATGGTCCTTTCTACATAGAGGGTGTACTATATTGCTGCTATTGTTGTTATTTTTTATGCATAATTTTTTAAAAAGTTTGTCTCACTTTTCCACAAAGTGTTTAAATTTTATATTTTAGCTATCATTGTGGATTCTCCTTGAGACTGCAAAGAACACAAAGAGATGGTATTACTAGGCAATCAGTCTATAGGTGTGTGCATGCTCAGTCATGTCCGACTCTTTGTGACCCCATGGACTTGACCCCGTGGACTGTAGCCTGTCAGGCTCCTCTGTCCATGGGATTCTCCAGCAAGAATACTGGATTGGGTTGCTGTGACCTCCTCTGGGGGATCTTTCTGAGCGATGTCTCCTGCAACTCCCACATTGTAGGCAGATTATTTGCCACTGAGTCACAGGGCAAGCCCATGGAACTGAGAACAGGCAATTGGCCAAGAGTACAGGTAATAATCTGGATGTGTGACCGGCACCTGAGCATTCTTTGTGGACCATGCCAGCTGTCAGGGGAGTTTGTCACACGGGTCCCAGTCCACAAGGGGTCTTTGTCTACTCAGCCTTGTTGCTTAGCTAGTGCTGGCACTATGGTATCCTTACTGCCTATGCAGCAAAGGTCTTTGCTTTCCTAAAGTATTTTGGGAAATAAGCTTTCTGGACTTATGGGATGCCTCTTAGGTTTGTGATTATGATTTTGGACTCACGCAGTAGTGTTGATTGCTTGCAGTGAGCAGCAGCTAGAAGTGAGACGTTAGTTCCCTGACTGGGAATCAAACCCTGGTCACCAGGGTGAAAACCAGAAATCCTAACCACTAGACTGTGGGGAGCCAGCAGCTAGAGTCTAAATCCCCAATCCTTGTCGGTCTTGAAAAGAAAAATGGGCAGAAAATGTAGAGGAAAGTAAAGTATTTATTAGAAAAACAGAGTAATGCAAACTCAGCACGAGTTGCACCGTTGGGAAGTTTAAATCACTTAGAAGGCGGCAGTCTCCCAGGTCTTTATCTTCCCTCTGGCCAATCATCCTGCTTTGCCCCCATGGATAATTTGTCTCAGGACCTTCCCTAGGAGCTCATGGTCCCCTCAGCCAAGATAGATTTTAGCACAAGGGCATCTGGTGGGAAGTGACGGCAAGACATGGTCTAGCAGCCACTGCCTTTTGATCCCAGAGGAGCCTCTCTGTGCGTGTGCAATGTCTCCCTTGCCCCAAGGAGAGCATACGTGTGACCTCTTGATCCTTCACTCAGAGTTTAGCCTTTTTTTTTGTCTCTGCCATGACTATTATCTTAAAGTGTCCACAGGAGATAAAGTCTGTCCACTGTTTACCCTGTTCCTGTTTTATTTCTATCTTGAAGTGTAAACTGGAGCCTACCAATCTCCTGCCTCAGATAAGCCATAAAAAGCCTTATTGGTTTAAATTGATATTAAGATCCTGCTCTCTGATAACCAGATGATAGATTCTCTGAATTGGAAAAACTTCTAAATTGGTAAATTTTTAGGCAGTTCTCATCATAAACAACTATCTTATTGGTACCTATGGAAAGATCAAATTAAAAAGATGGATACAAAAAAATATAATGGCTAATCTTGAGAAATTTCTTCAAAATCGAATTGAATTTTTGGTTTTAACTTCCACTCATGTGCCTTACAGGTATTAATGAAAACATTAAGTTAATTAAGAAGAAATGGGACAGAGCTGATGGGAAATCAAGGGACTCTTCCCAACAAAGTGGAAAGTTTTAAAGGTTATTAAGAAATAAAGTAAATAAAGCAAATACTGAAAGAGGTGGCGCAAAAAGAAGAATCAGAAAGCAAAGGGTCATGGGACACTTTCCAGCAGGGTGGCAGTCTTTAAACGCTTATTAAGAAATGAGATGAATATAATGGACATCGATGGGTTTTAAATAAAGGTTTTAATATAGTACTCCCCAAGGTTAGGTAGGTCAAAATGATCCCTTATTTGTCCCTGAAACATTAAAGGGCCCCAAACAAGTTCACTTTTTTCGACCCCAATTTGGAGAAATTTTAGAAGCTGAAAGTCAAAAATTACAATGAAATTACAATTGTAATTGCTTGGAGGCAATGCTTAGGCCAATTAACCAATTAACCAAGTTAAAGATTGAATTATGGACAGAGGTTGATGACATTGTGCAGGAGGTGGTGATCAAGACCATCTCCAAGAAAAAGAAATGGCAAAAGACAAAATGTTTGTCTGAGGAGGCCTTGTCTGAGATAGCTGAGAAAAAAAGAGAGGCTAAAGGCAAAGGAGAAAACGAAAGGTATATCCATCTGAATACAGAGTTCCAAAGAATAGCAAGGAGAGATAAGAAAGCCTCCCTAAGCGATCAATGCAAAGACATAGAGGAAAACAATAGAATGGGAAAGATTAGAGATCTCTACAAGAAAATTAGAGATACCAAGGGAACATTTCATGCAAAGATGTGCAAAATAAACTACAGAGATTGCATGGACTAAATCAAATCCCTTATGATTATACAGTGAAAGTGAGAAATATATTTAAGGGCCTAGATCTGATAGATAGAGTGCCTGATGAACTATGGAAAGAGGTTCATGACTTTGTGCAGGAGACAGGGAGCAAGACCATCCCCATGGAAAAGAAATGCAAGAAAGCAAAATGGCTGTCTGGGGAGGCCTTACAAATAGCTGTGAAAAGAAGAGAAGCGAAAGCAAAGGAGGAAAGGAAAGTATAAGCATCTGAATGCAGAGTTCCAAAGAATAGCAAGAAGAGATAAGAAGGCCTTCTTCAGTGATCAATGCAAAGAAATAGAGGAAAAGAACAGAATGGGAAAGACTAGAGATCTCTTCAAGAAAATTAGAGATACCAAGGTAATATTTCATGCAAAGATGGGCTCGATAAAGGACAGAAATGGTATGGATCTAACAGAAGCAGAAGACATTAAGAAGAGGTGGCAAGAATACACAGAAGAACTACACTAAAAGGATCTTCATGACCCAGATAACCATGATGGTGTGATCACTCACCTAGAGCCAGACATCCTGGAATGTGAAGTCAAGTGGGCCTTAGGAAGCATCACTAAGAACAAAACTAGTGGAGGTGATGAAATTCCAGCTGAGCTATTTCAAGTCCTAGAAGGTGGTGCTGTTAAAGTGCTGCACTTAATATGACAACAAACTTGGAAAACTCAGCAGTGGCCATAGGACTGGAAAAGTTCAGTTTTCCTTCTAATGCCAAAGAAAGGCAATGCCAAAGAATGTTCAGACTACCATACAATTGCACTCATCTCACACACTATCAAAGTAATGCTCAAAATTCTTCAAGCCAGGCTTCAATAGTATGTCAGCTGTGAACTTCCAGATGTTCAAGCTGGATTTAGAAAAGGCAGAATCAGAGATCAAGTTGCCAACATCCATTGGATCATAGAAAAAGCAAGAGAGTTCCAGAAAAACATCTGCTTCTGCTTTATTGACTATGCCAAAGCCTTTCAGTATGTGGATCACAACAAACTGTGGAAAATTCTTCAAGAGATGGAAATACCAGACCACCTGACCTGCCTCCTGAGAAATCTGTATGCAGGTCAAGAGGCAACAGTTAGAACCGGACATGGAACAGACGAGTTCCAAATCGGGAAGAGTACATCAGGGATGTATATTGTCACCCTGCTTATTTAACTTATATGCAGAATATATCATGCAAAATGCCAAGCTAGATGAAGCACAAGCTGGAATCAAGATTGCCAGGAGAAATACAATAATTGCAGATATGCAGATGACACCACCCTCATGGCAGAAAGTGAAGAGGAACTGAAGAGCCTCTTAATGAAAGTGAAAAGGGAGAGTGAAAAAGCTGGCTTAAAACTCAACATTCAAATAACTAAAATCTTGGCAATGGGTCCCATCACTTCATGGCAAATAGAGAAACAGTGGAAACAGAAAGAGACTTTATTTTCTTGGGTTCCAAAATCACTGTAGATAGTGACTGCAGTCATGAAATTAAAAGACATTTGCTTCTTGGAAGAAAAGTTATGACCAATCTAGTTCAGTTCAGTTCAGTTCATTTCAGTCACTCAGTCGTGTCCCACTCTTTGCGACCCCATGAATCGCAGCACGCCAGACCTCCCTGTCCATCACCATCTCCCGGAGTTCACTCAGACTCATGTCCATCAAGTTCATGATACCATCCAGCCATCTCATCCTCGGTCATCCCCTTCTTCTCCTGCCCCCAATCCCTCCCAGCATCATACTCTTTTCCAATGAGTCAACTCTTTGCATGAGGTGGCCAAAGTACTGGAGCTTCAGCTTTAGCATCATTCCTTCCAAAGAAATCCCAGGGCCGATCCCCTTCAGAATGGACTGGTTGGATCTCCTTGCAGTCCAAGGGACTCTCAGGAGTCTTCTCCAACACCACAGTTCAAAAGCATCAATTCTTCGGCACTCAGCCTTCTTCACAGTCCAGCTCTCACATTCATACATGACCACAGAAAAACCATAGCCTTGACTAGATGGACCTTAGTTGGCAAAGCAATGTCTCTGCTTTTGAATATACTATCTAGGTTGCTCATCACTTTTCTTCCAAGGAGGAAGCGTCTTTTAATTTCATGGCTGCAATCACCATCTGCAGTAATTTTGGAGCCCAGAAAAATAAAGTTTGACACTGTTTCTACTGTTTCCCCATCTATTTCCCATGAAGTGATGGGACCAGATGCCATGATCTTCGTTTTCTGAATGTTGAGGTTTAAGCCAACTTTTTCACTCTCCTCTTTCACTTTCAGCAAGAGGCTTTTTCACTCCTCTTCACTTTCTGCCATAAGCGTGGTGTCATCTGCATATCTGAGGTTATTGATATTTCTCCCAGCAATCTTCATTTCAGCTTGTGCTTCTTCCAGTCCAGCGTTTCTCATGTTTTGAATATACTATCTAGGTTGGTCATAACTTTTCTTCCAAGGAGTAAGCGCCTTTTAATTTCATGGCTGCAGTCACCATCTGCAGTGATTTTGGAGCCCAAAAAACAAAGTCTGACACTGTTTCTACTGTTTCCCCATCTATTTCCCATGAAGTGATGGGACCAGATGCCATGATCTTCGTTTTCTGAATGTTGAGGTTTAAGCCAACTTTTTCACTCTCCTCTTTCACTTTCAGCAAGAGGCTTTTTCACTCCTCTTCACTTTCTGCCATAAGCGTGGTGTCATCTGCATATCTGAGGTTATTGATATTTCTCCCAGCAATCTTCATTTCAGCTTGTGCTTCTTCCAGTCCAGCGTTTCTCATGATGTACTCTGCATAGAAGTTAAATAAGCAGGGTGACAATATACAGCCTTGACGTACTCCTTTTCCTATTTGGAACCAGTCTGTTGTTCCATGTCCCTGTCTCTTCTATAACCCCAGGCTTTTCCATGGGTAACAGGGGAGTGTTCCATGGAGATAGAGGCTTTCTGAGAATTCCTACCTCCATGAGCCGCTGTATATGTGGAACAATTCCTCGCCGGGCTTCCAGACTCAAGGGATACTGTTTCACTCATATAGGGGTGGCATCTTCTATCAGTTCAACAATGATGGGGGGTCTCTGTTTTGCTAGCCCTAACCCCGCTGTTTCTGCCCAAACAAGAGGGTATACTTGGACCCAAGGTTGCACATTAGGGTCAATAGCCACGGGAGGCCTTGGTTGTAAAAGTCTATATTCGTCCCTTAGCACCAGGGACCAAACTTGCATGGGATGTCTGGTCCAATCCATAACTGATATCCCTCCGTGGTCAAAGTGAATTTGAGCATTGACCTTAGATAATAAATCCCTTCCCAACAAGGGAGCCGGGCCTTCTGGTATTATGAGAAATGAGTGGGACACTCGTTGAGCCCCCATGTCCACTTGACGTTTAGTAGTCCATCCATATCGTTTAGTGCCGGTGGCCCCTTGCACCCAGCTGGTCTTTTTGGACATTGGTCTTTCCTTCCTGTTAAACACTGAGTACTGAGCTCCGATATCTACCATAAACCCAACTGGTTCCCCACCCCCAGGTGTATAGTTACCCAGGACTCAGGGAAGGGTGCCAGGCCCTGACCCCCCTAATCGCTATCTTCTGCATATAAAACGTGAGCGCCCGAGATGAGGTGCTTCTTTCCTGGTGGGTATTTCCCCTAGGTTTATTTTGGGACATTTGCTCTTCCGGTGTCCAATTTCCTTGCAATATGCATATTGGTCTTTCTTAAGTCTCTGCCTGGCTGGCTTTCCTTCATCTTTCAACCTGACTTCCCTTGTTCTCTGAGAACTAACTCTCTGTTCCACCCCTGCGAAGAATATCCTTTCCTGGTGGGTATTTCCCCTAGGTTTATTTTGGGACATTTGCTCTTCCGGTGTCCAATTTCCTTGCAATACGCATATTGGTCTTTCTTAAGTCTCTGCCTGGCTGGCTTTCCTTCATCTTTCAACCTGACTTCCCTTGTTCTCTGAGAACTAACTCTCTGTTCCACCCCTGCGAAGAATATCCAAGCTAATTTTCTTTCTGATTCCTGCGATTTTCCTCGGCTCTGAACTCCCTTTCATCCCGTCTAACACTTTCTTCCCTTTCCTCTGGAGTGTCCCTCTTGTTAAAAACCCTCTCTGCTGCCCTCACAAGGTCTTGCAGAGATTTTTCCCCTCAGTTCAGTTCAGCTCAGTTGTGAAGTCATGTCCAACTCTCTGCGATCCCATGAATTGCAGCACACCAGGCCGCCCTGTCCATCACCATCTCCTGGAGTTCACTCAGACTCACGTTCACTGAGTCCGTGATGCCATCCAGCCATCTCATCGTCGGTCGTCCCCTTCTCCTCCTGCCCCCAATCCCTCTCAGCATCAGGG
>SJXQ01001273.1:93337-117715 GCA_006408695.1 Aepyceros melampus
GTTCAACTTCAGCTTCTTCAGCATTACTGGTTGGGGCATAGATTTGGATAATTGTGATATTGAATGGTTTGCCTTGGAGACGAACAGAGATCATTCTGTCATTTTTGAGATTGCATCCAAGTACTGCATTTCGGACTCTTTTGTTGACCATGATGGCTACTCCATTTCTTCTGAGGGATTCCTGCCCACAGTAGTAGATATAATAGTCATCTGAGTTAAATTCACCCATTCCAGTCCATTTTAGTTCGCTGATTCCTAGAATGTCGACTTCACCCTTGCCATCTCTTGTTTGACCACTTCCAATTTGCCTTGATTCATGGACCTGACATTCCAGGTTCCTATGCAATAGTGCTCTTTACAGCATCAGATCTTGCTTCTATAAGAATTCTAATTAATGTAATTAAAACTACTAAAATTAATGATGAAAACATTTCATATACAAGGAAATTTTTTAAAAGTGTTGATTAAAAAGATGCACAATGTGAGAGCTATGAGTTATTAGGGACAAAATGGGGATTCAGTGGAAAAGAATCCACCTGTAATTCAGGGGATACAGGTCCCATCCCTAGGTTGGGAAGATCCCTTGGAGGAGGTCATGGCAACCCACTCCAGTATTGTTGCCTGGAAAATCCCATGGACAGAGGAGCCTGGCGGGGTACAGTCCATAGGATTGCAAAGTGAGGGGGCGCAACTGAAACAACTGAGCATGTGCTCATGTGGACTGTAGCCCAGGAGACACCTCAAGTAGCTCTGAAAGACTGCTCCAAAGAGGCAGTGGGGGAAGGCCAACACATGAGACTCTGGTGAAGGGGGAATGCAAAGCAATCAAGTGCTCATTTTACAAAGGTTTTCTGCAGCTGAGGTCACCATGAAAGGATTAGTGCACTTCTAGGTATATGAGGAGAGGAAAGGATGTGGATCAGGAAATCAGTTCCTGAAAATATTTATCTAAAGACCTGTTTCACCGGTGTCCCTGGAGCACACTCAGTCTCCGCCCTGAGTTGCCTTCAGGGAGTGTCAAAAGTAAGCAGCTGCAGAAGCACAGGCAGATGGCAATGCCCTTGGTGTTGCTGTTGCTTCAGTCAGTCAGTCAGTTCAGTCGCTCAGTCGTGTCCGACTCTTGGAGACCCCATGAATCGCAGCACGCCAGGCCTCCCTGTCCCTCACCATCTCCGAGAGTTTACAAACTCATGTCCATCGAATCGGTGATGTCATCCAGCCATCTCATCCTCGGTCATCCCTTTCTCCTCCTGTCCCAAATCCCTCCCAGCATCAGAGTCTTTTCCAATGGTCAACTCTTTGCATGAGGTGGCCAAAGTATTGGAGTTTCAGTTTCAGCATCAGTCCTTCCAGTGAACACCCAGGACCGATCTCCTTTAGGATGGACTGGTTGGATCTCCTTGCAGTCCAAGGGACTCTCAAGAGTCTTCTCCAACACTACAGTTCAAAAGCATCAGTTCTTCGGTGCTCAGCTTTCTTCACAGTCCAACTCTCACATCCATACATGCTGTTGTTTAGTCACTGGCAAACGCTCTTGGCAAGTGTCAACTTGTAGTTGACAAAGGTATAAGGAATAGAAATGCATTTTGTTAAGGGGAAAGAAAGCAATTTTGTCCTAAAGAAGTTGAGATAGAGATAGAAAGAGAGAACATAAGACAAAAATCTGAATATTAAAAAAAGGAAGTTACAGAAGGTTTGTGGAAAAGGCACCCTGAGAAAAGAATTTTGTGTGTGGTTAGGACTTGCTACACTTGGAATTAATTTAATTGAGTGAATAAATTTTAATATCAAATGTAGGATACAGGATGCTTGGGGCTGGTGCACTGAGATGACCCAGAGAGATGGTATGGGGAGGGAGGTGGGAGAGGGGTTCAGGATTGGGAACTCATGTACACCCATGGTGGATTCATGTTGATGTATGGCAAAACCAATACAGTATTGTAAAGTAAAATAAAGTAAAATTAAAAAATTTTAATATTAAATGTAAATTATGCAAAACTAGAATTTTATTTTCTCTCTGTTAAGAGGACAAAGTTTTCTAGAAATATTGATTTACTTTTGATAACAGATTACAAGTTTCTTTGCCTTTTAAATAGTCTGTTGTAACTTTCTATATTTGCCTTTGAAATCTTTTATTGTCGCTTTGGTTAAATAAATAAGTATTGTTTCACAGTGACCAATGATCCTATTTGATCAAATCTTTAAAGCCATTCTGATATCTTCAGTAAACTTCCCCAATCACATTAATGAAGTCCTTTTGAGCTTTGATTAACTATAGAATTTTCAGAGGGTCCCTGAGAGATCTGGAAGAGGCTATTAAACTGTATGTTGCCAAAATCTTGGCTCTCTGTACACCAATGCCAAACAGAAACACGGAGACAATTATGGAGGAGAAAGAAAGAGTGGCTTTATTATTTTTCCAGCAAAGGGCAAACACAGTAGGCTAGTGCCTCAAGAACTGTGCCCTGACTAGCTGGTGAGTAGGGAAACATTATATAGTCAGACAGGAGTGTCTCATAAGGATCAAGGCAATAACAGTCTTGTATTCTTTCTTCTGCAGTTTCCAAAGTGTGGGGCTGCTGACAAGCGTGCACGGTCCTTGGTGGCCCATCTCCTAATCTTGGTGAGCCTCTGCCTCAGGTGGTTTCATTGCTGCTTCTTTGATTAACAGCTGTTCTGCTCTTTGGAACTCAGAGAAGGTCATGGAGGCTGGAATGGGGGACTAAAAGGCCTCTGTGCCCAGGGGCCCCACAGGGTCCCGCTCAGCATCAATGCCCCCTTTCTTTGATGTTCCTCAGTCTTGAGGAGCATAGAATCCCTTCCACTTTTCTTTAAGCTGCTGCTCAGGACATTGTTCTTTTTCACACTTTTATCAGCTCCCAGTCTCCTGCTGTGAAGGGATGTGAGGGAGCTTCCAGGTGAGGAGGAGACCTTAGAACACAAACTCCTCATAGCAGTTAACAGTTAGTTGTTAACAGTCAATAGTCTAGTCAGTTGAAGGAGCTAAGAGTGACCTCTTGTATATAATTTCATAAGGGCTCAATCCTAGCCTGTTTCTAGTGGTCACCAGTATACAGAGAGCAATTTGCAAAACCTTGTCCCATTTTAGACGAGTTTTCCAGCATAGCTTGACAAGAGTTTCTTAATAATGTCCTTAAGAAGTGTTGTCACTTCCAACGCTTTTTGCGTCTTGGTTAGAAAGCCCTCTATTTAACCTTGATTCAGATTCAGTACTCCCAAAACTTTAGCTAAATGCTCATGGCAGGGAGTAGCGGAATTAATCCTTGTAGATCTGACATAACTCAGAACATTCAAGCTGGTAACAATACAGGAAAAATGTGTCTGAAATCACATCCACAGTGGCCACCTAGTTCTACCATACTTACTCCCTTTTGACCGTCCAATGCATTTTCCTCCTCTATGTTAAAGTCAGTGTCACTGTTAATGGTTTTACTGCTTTTCTAGATATGGGAAAATGCATAAATTTGGGTTCACAAAATCTTCTGAAGATATCTGTCTATATGCCTATCCAGCCAGTTTTTCTCAGAGCATAGGGTGCCTCATTCTTGATCTCCACCCTGAATTCCTTCAGGGGTGTTGAAGGTCAGTGGCTGCTGTGGCCATTGACTTAATCCTTGCAGAGGCAGACGGCAAGTGTCAATTTTTAGTTGGCAGGGCCCCTTCAGGGTAATAAATTTGACCATGGCTTGGGGGCGTTTCATGACCATTTCATTCCACGGTGCTAGGAAGGCTCATTCCTAGATCTCACAAAGATTTATCTGATAGACCACTCAATGTGCTACTATTACTGGACTAGGCCTCATTAACAGTGCCAAAAGTCTCTGGACCACTTGTTTCACTAGCTCATGCCTCAGGAAAATATTTCCTCTTGTTTTTTCCCTTATCTAGAGTTCATCAGTCAGTTTAGTCACTCAGTCATATCCAAATCTTTGAGACCCCATAGACTGCAGCACACCAGGCTTTCCTGTCCATCACCAACTCCCAGAGCTTGCTCAAACTCATGTACATCAAATTAGTGATGCCATCCAACCATCTCATCCTCTGTCATCCCCTTCTTCTCCTGCCCTCAATCTTTCCCATCATCAGGGTCTTTTCCAATGAGTGAGTTCTTTGCATCAGGTGGCCAAAGTATTGGAGCTTCAACTTCAGCATCAGTCCTTCCAATGAATATTCAGGACTGATTTCCTCTAGGATGGACTGGTTGGTTCTCATTGCTCTCCAAGGGACTCTCAAGAGTCTTCTACAGCATCACAGTTTGAAAGCATCAATTCTTCAGTGTTCAGTCTTCTTTATGGTCCAACTTTCACATGCATACATGACTAGTGGAAAAACCATGCTTTGACTAGATGGACGTTTGTTGGCAAAGTTTTGTCTCTGCTTTTTAATATGCTGTCTAGGTTTGCCATAGCCTTTCTTCCAAGGGGCAAGCATCTTTTAATTTCATGGCTGCAGTCAGCATCTGCAGTGATTTTGGAGCCCAAGAAAAAAAAGTCTGTCACTGTTCCCATTGTTTCCCCATCTATTTCCCATGAAGTGATGGAATTGGATGCCATGATCTTCGTTTTTTGAATGTTGAGTTTTAAGCCAGCCTTTTCACTCTCCTCTTTCACCTTCATCAAGAGGCTCTTTAGTTACTCTTCACTTTCTGCCATAGGGTGGTGTCATTTGTATATCTGAGGTTTTTTATATTTCTCCCAGCAATCTTGATTCCAGCTTGTGTTTCAGCTAGCCCAGCATTTCACATGATGTACTCTGGCATAAAAGTTTAATAAGCAGGGTGACAATATATAGCCTTGACGTACTTGGAACCAGTTTGTTGTTCCATGTCGGGATTTAACTGTTGCTTCTTGACCTGCATAGAGGCTTCTAAGGAGGCAAGTAAGATGGTCTGGTATTCCCAATTCTTTGGGAATTTCCCACACTTTGTTGTGATCCACACAGTCAAAGGCTTTGGCATAGTCAATGAAGCAGAAGTAGATGCTTTTCTAGAAACCCCTTGCTTTTTCTATGATCCAGCAGATGTTGGCAATTTAATTTCTGGCTCCTCTACCTTTTTAAAATACAGTTACATCTGGAAGTTCTTGGTTCATATACTGTTGAAGCCCGGCTTGAAGGATTTTGAGAATTACCTTGCTAGCATGTTAAATGAGTGCAATTGTGAGTAGTTTGAACATACTTTAGTGTTGCCTTCTTTGGAACTGGAAAGAAAACTGGCATTTTCCAATCTTGTGGCCCCTGCTGAGTTTTCCAAATTTGCTGACATATAGAGTGCAGTATTTTTCACAGCATCATCTTTTAGGATTGAAATAGCTCAGGCGGAATTCCATCACTTCAACTAGCAGACAAACATTACTATACATAATCATTCTTAACAGTTTATCTAATAGCTATCTCATTTACATTTTGTAACCTTAAAAGCTTCCTTACATTGGATTGGACCACCAGCCACAGGTGGGTGTGTCACTTAGCTTGCTAATCTGTTCCAAAGAGCTTATACTGAGGCTCAAGGGCTGGTCCACCATCTTGGACTCATTTGCCCCTAATCACCCTATACAATGTCCTTAGGTTATGTCTTTCTTTGAAGTTCATGCCCTGACCCTTCCCTCCTGTTTCATTTCCCCCTTCAGAGATTTTACTCCCATCTTCTTATGGGAAGCAGAGGGGTGACAATACATTTTCTGTAATTGCTTCAAGGCTGAGTGGAAGCATTGACCTGCCTGTCAAGGAGTAAATGTCTCTGGATACCTGATCTAGGGGCCCAGGGGCAGGACTACTCCTTGTTTTAAGTCAATACGGACTGGAATCTCTGCATAGCCATAATTTTGATGTGAAACTGTTGTAACTCTTTTCATACCCTTCCTATGAATCTCCTTGATAATGAAGCCCTTTTAGTAACAGCATCAGAGCACAAAAGTATCTATAAATGACAAAAGACTTAAAAGGCATGGTTAAACATTTTGAGCAACTGAACTGAAACATCTGATTTATGAATTTATTCATAAACCAGAATTGTGAATGATGACATGTAACATACAAAATAATGATAATTAAATATTTCTCTTTAAGACACTTTGAGAGCCCTCTAAATTATCCCAAAGTTAGCTGGAAAGCAAAAGAACTTTAACTAAAATTTGATATTCAGGAAGCTTGTCAAAAGTTTTAAAACACTTAGTGAAGATCCTCAGTCACTGTGAGACAATACCCTTTCCTTAACCAAAGTAACCATAGATCTCAAAAACAAATATTAATACAAATTATTTAAAGGCAAATAAACTCACACAGTCTGTTGTCAAAAGCAGCATTTCAAGAATACTTGAGGAAGAAACCATAATCAGTCTTGTTCTAGCCCATTTCTAACAAAATCCATTTACCCAACTAAATAAATCTAGTCGTAGAGAATCCTGATCATGCATAAGACATTCAGTGTCTTTTATTCCTTATACTTGCTATTGTAATCACACATCTTACTTTGCTTAAAGTTTTGTGTTTTTTTTTAAACATTGAGTTACTTTTCTTGTTGACAAATCTGTAACAGGTGGAATAAGGCCTTATTTGACCTCTAGTTCTTGCCTGGAGAATCCCAGGGGTGGGGGAACCTGGTGGGCTGCCGTCTATGGGGTTGCACAGAGTCGGACATGACTGAAGCAACTTAGCTTAGCAGCAACCTAGGTACAATGGAAATATTACAGTTACCATTGATAACTAAGGACATGTCTATATTAATCAAGCCAACAAGCTTAAGCCACTTTCAATAGCAGATATCAATTCAGTACTGAATATTTCTGAGATCATGGATCCTAAAGTTTATCTTGGCCAATTTTCTGTATATTTCGATTTAATTTGTAAGCACTTACTTTCAAGTCAATTAAGATAGTTCATTTACTAGTTAACTTTTACATTAAGACTGAACCAGAAATCTCAGTTTTTGCTGCTTGAGTTCAAAAAGCTCTTGACCACTCTCCACTCCCTCGTCTCCCCGAGGGCCTGGACACAAGGGAGAGAGAGAAACCCCTGCCAACGGAAGAAAAATACAAATTGCTTTTCATGGGAGCACAATTGAAGTTCTCTTGGTCTTATAAAAATACTCTGGGAGAGATATAGCTGGGAGAGACATAGCTGGGAGAGAAATACCAATTGCTTTTCATGGGAGCATAGTTGAAGATCTGTCTTGTAAAAATACTTAGGTGAGGAGGGTTATACAAGATGGAATAAAGCTTACCCATAACAAGGCCAGTCCAAAAGTTAAAGTCTCAACCAATTTCCCACCATAGGCAGAGCCTGAAGCAATAGGGAAAGGATTCTCTGGTGGTGTCTCTTGTGAGCCCTGTCTTGTTAATAAAATGTACCAAAGTCATTGTAAGTACTGACACACATACATCAAAACATACCTTAATACCAAGTTTAATTTGAAGCTATTTCCCAGTTCACAAGAACCTGAAATCCATTTAGCTTAATTTCTCTTTCACTTAGAATTGTTTGATTTTTAAGTGCCTACTTTTCTTTGAGCCAATTAAATAGAGCTCATTGACAAATTTAGCAATAATATCCAAAGACAAAGACACATACTGAGACACACATATATCCAAACAGACACAACAAGAGATCTCATAGCTTTGTTTTCCAGACTTAGTCATGAAACAGATATCACAATATAAAACAATAGTTGATAAATGACAACTGGAATAAGAACAAATTTAAAGGCTTCTTTCATGTGTGTTTCCCACCCACCCCCTCAGTTTCGGGAATTAGAGATGGTCTAGATATGTGTCCCTGAGAGCTGTGGTCTCAAGGTACAAGGAGAGAAAAGTATATTGTCCAAGTAGGAGAATTTGGTTAAAACAAAAAGTTTTAACCAGTGTTCTCTGGAGTCTGAAGAATATTGTGGCTACACGGTCAAAAAATCTTTTTCTGCGGTCATAGTTTCATGGCCAAAATTTAAACCAAGCAGTACTCAAGTTGGCTCTGACAGTAAAGGCAGACTGATCCCAACAGGGATTGTCTTTCTGGGGAGGTAAGGGTCTTAGATCAGCCCCAGACTGTTGATTATAGGAAAAGAGTCCTGGAAATAAGGGAACTTCAGTTTATATTCTCATCCTGTGGCAATACACATTTAATTGTAACAGACACATTTTTAGGCATTTTTATGTTAATTTCGGGAGTAGGTGATGGACAGGGAGGCCTGGCGTGCTGCGATTCATGGGGTCACAAAGAGTCAGACATGACTGAGTGACTGAACTGAACTGAACTGATGTTTATTTTTGACATTGGATCATAGCTATAGGTTGACCAGTCATTTAAAACTTTTCCAAAGGTGTTCCCAGACTGGGGGGCATTGTGGTGTGGGACATTGGAGGAAATGCTTCCCATTTTAGATCAAGCAGTTTGTACCATGTGTCTGTACACTCAAACCAATCTGCAGGCTCAACCAACCAAACCAAAATTCACCATCCAGAAGTCACACTGCAAATAAAACAAATGGCAAAGAGATGCCCACAAATCAAAAGCCAAATGGCATAAATGCCCCAAATGTGACTTCTCAGTCCACTAGACCTGTGACCTTGCCCAAAGCCCGCCTTACAAATGGAGTTGCCCTTCACAGGGAGAGAACTCCCCAGATTGGAATCAAAGCTCCCCAAGTTGGAACCGAGGTTCTCCCAAACAGGCAAGGTCAAAGAGGCCCTAGTGTGCACCCAGGAGACTCACCAGATAGCTGGTGGGTGTGTCACGGTGCGCCAAAGGCCCTCTTTCTGATCCTCCAGAAATCAAAGTCTTCCCAGAGGAGAAATCTGGGCCAGCTTGGAGAAGGGAAAAAAAGGATATCCTCTGGGCAAAGAAAACCTCGGCAGCTGCTAGGACAACCTCTCCCCTCTTCTCCACAGCAGCCTCAGGTTCTGCAGCCCAAGTAGAGGACAGACTGTCATCGGGACACAGCCTTGCAGCTGGGGAACCCTGATGCTCTGACCTGGGAGATCCTCCAAACTTCCACTCTCCCAGAGGAAGGAGGCTAGTGGAGAGCAATCCCCAAGTGTCCGATCAAGCCAAGCGGCCCTGCAGGGTCAGCTGCCCACAGTCAGATCTCAGACGAGCCCCCAGACTTGATGCCAAAATCTTGGGTCTCTGTGCACCAATACCAAACAGAAAAATGGAGCCACAGTTATGGAGGAGAAAGAAAGAGCGGCTTTATCCAGGCCAGAATACTCGAGTGGGTAGCCATTCCCTTCTCCAGGGGATCTTCCCAACCCAGGGATCGAATCCAGGTCTCCCGCATTGCAGGCAGATTCTTTACCAGCTGAGCCACCAGGGAAGCCCATTACTTTGCCAGGCAGAGGGGGACCACAGTAGGCTAGCACCTCAAGAACTGTGCCCCGACTCCCTGGTGAGTAGGGAAAGGTTATATAGTCAGGCAGGAGTGTGTGATAAGGATCAAGGCAGTGACAGTCTTGCATCTTCTTTCTTCTGCAGTTTCCAAAGTGTGGGGCTGCTGACAACATTCGGGTCTGTGCAGGGTCCTAGGTGGTCCATATCCCACTGTGAATGAGCCTCTGCCCCAGGTGGTTTCATAGCAGTTCTTCCACCCTTTGGAACTCAGAGAAGGTCATGGAGGCTGGAGTCTTGCCTACAAGGAATGGGAAACAAAAAGTCCTGTGTGCCCAGAAGTCCCACAGGGCCCTGCACAGCATCAGTCATTTTTAAGAAATATAAGATTAGTTGTTGTGGCTCCTCTCCCTTTACTATCTAAAATAATTTAGATAAAGAGCCTGTTCCTGGAATAGAGCTGTCACCAAATACATCTGCAGAGAACATGGACTCAGTGTGGTGGGGGATACTCTGGAGGACCCAGGGATCAGAGTCCACTCTGTCCCCTTGCCTCTGCCTGATCAACCAACATTTGCTTTTCCATCTCCATGTGAATTGCCTTCCTCCCCCTGTGAAATCCCAAACCACTACTCCTAATATCCACTTTTGTCTTTAGCTGAAAATAATATTTTTTTAACTTCTTTCTTTTAATCAATTTATTCTTTATTGAGGGAAAATTTCTTCACAAAATTTTGTTGTTCTCTGTCAAATTTCAACATGAATCAGCCACAGGTACACATATATCCCCTCCGTTTTGAACCTCCCTCCCATCTCCCTCCCCATGCCACCCCTCTAGGTTGATCCAGAGCCCCTGTTTGAATTTCCTGAGCCATAGAGCAAATTAAGTGAAGATTTTGGCCACTTTGTCATACTTAGTTTTCCTACATCTCTCCCATGTACACACGCTATTAACTTTGATTTTCTCCTATTAATGTGCCTCATGTCAATTTAGTCTTTAGATGAATCTAGAAGAGGAAATTTTCTTCCTCCCCTACAAGGACAGTTCAGAGAAGGGAAGGTCAAAAGAAGGAAACACACACACACACACAGGAGGAGCATAATGAAGACACTTGGACACTGCTTTACAAAATTGGAAGTGGAATTCTCTCTCTGTGGTCTGGTTGTCTAATATATCTCATGCAAAAATGGATAAAGAGGAGAGGGCCTTCCTTAGCACCAAGGAAATTAATGAATTCAAGTTTCAAGTCTTAGTTTCATTATGAATAACAAAGCTTTTGGGATTTTCCAAGTCAGCCTTAAGAAGATCCTCTGTGGAGACAGCAAGGAACTTCCTCCTCTCTAATACCAAGTCCATTGGATGATTAATAAGCCCTGCCAAAAAACATGAATCATGCTTCAAATTCATTTTTACAAAATATCTTACAGTGAGTG
Source organism: Aepyceros melampus (assembly GCA_006408695.1). NCBI lineage: Eukaryota > Metazoa > Chordata > Mammalia > Artiodactyla > Bovidae > Aepyceros > Aepyceros melampus. The sequence goes on from SJXQ01001273.1 coordinate 104,108, forward strand.
ACAGCAGTGCCTTAAAAACTGTTTCAGGCATAATTCAAGGAGATTCAAGCATATGCTTTATGTCTTTAGCCACATTCTTGTCTGCTTTTGGAAAGACTTTGATCCTGCTTGTCTTTAATCAAAAGGCAGCCTGTATTCCAGGACAGTTCTGGTAATATGACTCTTGTGAGTCCATTTCTTTGTTTCAAGTCCTCTTCAAGCAGCTAACAGGTTCTGTGTCTTTTGCTTCAGCATTGTGAGCCTGAATAGATTGTTTGCATTCTGATTTCTTTCCCAGAATCTAAATCCACTGAAGGAAATCAGAATATGTCATCTTAAAGCATGTCTCTTTGACATAGAAATTATTTTGAGCTGAAGAAAATTAAGAAGAAGCAAGTAAAGTTTTCCCCCTTTTTGCCCAAAGATAAGATATAAATTCTTTTTTTTTTTTTTACTGCAGATAGACTTTTAGCCCAGTGCTTAGTCGCTCAGTCGTGTCTGACTCTTTGTAATCGCATGGACTGCAGTCCGCTAGGCTCCTCTGGCCATGGGGATTCTCCAGGCAAGAATACTGGAGTGGGTTGCATGCCCTTATCCAGGGGATCTTCCCAGCGCAGGGACTGAACCCAGGTCTCCTACATCGACTGAGCTATCAGGAAAGTTGGAGTACTTTCCTAACCCTTCTCCAGGAGATCTTCCTGACTCAGGAATCAAACTGGGATCTCCTGCCTTGCAGGCGGATCCTTTACCAGCTGAGCCACAGGAAGACACCAAGAGAATCCACAAGCTAGCCTTCCTCCAGTAGTTTTCTCCTGTATGTCACCTTCTCACAGTGTGCCACCCTTGGGAGGCTAATACTGCTTTTTTTTTTTTGCCATTCCTCTACAAATTTATTGTTCTTTCTTGAAGATGCTGTACAAACTGGATTTCTAAGCCACCTTTCTGAGTTACTTTTCATATGCATTCTTCCCTTGTACTGTGGACTATATGCATTTAATAAACTGTCTCTCTCTTGTTAATCTGTCTTTTAGTTAGAGTTCAAGCTGAAAGCCTGAGATGAGTTGTGATAAAGTTCTTCCTCCCTTCCATAACCAAAGTGGATCTTGTGGGTTTCTTTCATTCCAGCTTTTCCACTGTTGCCACCCACATGTACACCTACTCACATACCATATCCTTGTTGAATGTGTCATAAAACAAGATGCATGATACAGAGACTACAATTTATGTGCTATCTCTGTCTAATTTTTGAGAATACCTAATTTAATTGCTACTGGAATTATACACTGAGAATGAGAATTATCATCTAAAATAAAAATGAGCAAGTATTTTTTTCTTTTTGCCACAATGAAATTTTTTAAAGTGGAATATATAAATAATAGGTGGCCGTAATAAAAACATTTGAACCACCAAAAATATAATAAAATGAGTAAAGAATCGGCTTTGTAAAACATGAAGGATAGAATAAACTATCCATGAATATTTCATTCACCATCATAACACCATTTTTATGTATCTCTTTATGCATATATGAACACACAGATAATTTCATACACATAAATTCATATCATGTATACAATTTTATTGAAATAGTTTTTTTAAACTTGTTATGACTTTTTTTTCCTTTCATCTTTTGGTAGTGCCCTGCTGCATGTATGTGGGATCTTAGTTCCCTGACCAGGGACAGAAACTGCATCCCCTAAATTGTCACCATGGACTCTTAACCACTTGGCTGCAGGGAAATCCATGCAATTTTTATTCTGTACATCTTTCTTTTTAAAAATAGGGGTCTTTTTGTTGCTGTTTGTTTGTTCATTTGTTTGCATGCATATGTATTCCACCTCACTTTTTCTCCTTCCATTGAATAACTCACCCATCCTGCTCTCTGGTTTGTCTTCTTTAATAATCTGGTATACAGTTTTCTTTTTTCTCCTTGCTCATACTGTGTGTACAAACACACACGTACACATACACCCATATGTAAGGAAGAAGGTTTGTCATGAGTTGTCTTATAAAGTGGAATTATACTATGTGCATTTCTCTGAACCTTGCTTTTTTCACATATAGGAAACCACCCAAAATAGATCTAACTTGTTCCATGCAAATCCTTGTATTGCATAGCTTGGATATACCACAATTTTGTATATACTCTGTTTCCAGCTTTTTACTTCCACAACAGTGGAGAGGGAATCTAAAGTCTACTGTACATTAGCACTTTTCTTCCTTTATTGTTCCAGATTTATAAAGATTTAAACTAATTTTATTCCATATTTAAAGAAATTTTCTGTTTGTTCTTGCTATCTCATAGTTTAGTAACTTGAAGGAAGCTGTGATTCAGAACACTTTGGATATTGTACATCTTTGAAAAAAATCTCATGAAAATGATAAAACCTCCCCAGGAAAACATACTTACACTTTTTTAAAGTTGCTTATAATTTTAATGGCCTTGATCCCAGAAGAGTATTTCCTGAATTTGAGAAAATGCCACACAATAAATTTACAAAGGGGATTCTCTCACGTTAGTAATCACCCCCAAATCTCCAGACTTCCTCCTCCTCATGATGACCTGTAACAGATTATAGACCTGCTGGGGAGGAAACAATGTTCCTTCTATCATTCTAGGTTCTTCTGGCTGATCCAAGAATTAAACTGACATGAGACTGATTAACAGGAGAAAACCAAAGTTTTAGAACTTGCATGCTTGGGAGACTGTGGCCCACCAGGCTCCTCTGTCCACGGGATTCTCCAGGCAAGAATACTGGAGTGGGTTGCCATGGCCTCCTCTAGGGAATTTTTTCCAACTCAGGGTCCAGCCCACGTCTTTTATGTCCCCTACATTGGCAGGTGGGTTCTTTACCACAAGCACTACCCAGGAAGCCCCACATACTTGTGAGAAACCCAGAGGAACTAAGTAACTCCCCAAATGGCCAAAGCCTTCTCTTTAAATAATTAGTAATCTTAATACTGAAATAAATCTTCAGCTAAACATGAAAGAGACTTTTAGTGAAGTGGTTTGGAACTTCAAAGGAGAGGAAGGCAAGTCACATGAAGATGGAAAAGCAATTGGTAAACAAATGTCTTCTGGGTCACGTGGAAAGGAATTTTAACAAATAGACATTTTTTAGATTCTTACTTGTTTACCACACTTAGTCCCTGTTATACTATAGTTACCTGTGGTGATAGCTCCCTTTCTGGAACAGGTCTTCTATCTCATTTTTTTAGGCAGTTAAAGAGAAAGTCAAAGTTTCTTCCTGAGTCTTTTGGGCCTTGGTTGTTTTCAGCTCACAATAATCCACATGCCAGAGAGGCACATGTTGGGGTGTCAGATTTTGCTCTCCTACAGACTTTACAGTGGAAAAGGAAATGGCACCCCACTCCAGTTTTCTTTCCTGGAGAATCCCATGGGCAGAGGAGCCTGGCAGGCTACAGTCCATGGGGTTGCAAGGAGCTGGACATGACTGAGTGACTAACACACACACAGACTTTACGTGGCACAGTAGAGGCAGGCCGCTGAGAAAGCAATGCTCCCAACCTTCTCTGTAGAAGTCAGTATGTTCTACATATTGACTTGGGTAAGTTTGAGGGGTTTCTGTGGAGGTGCTGTCTTTCATGCAACCTAATTTTAAGTGCTTATCATTCACTTGTCACTTTATTCCCATAAAGTTGCCATTTGTCATTGTTAATATTGTCTTGGTTCTCATTCTTACAGGGAAACTATCTAGACAGAGTAATTCCTTAGAACCCAGACCCTTGAAGAGCAGTTTTGTCACATGCTCAGACTAGTGGTTGAGAGACTAAAATCTTTTCTGAGTGCCAGCCCCTGTTTCTGTGTAAAAATAAAGAAGTGGGTTGGAGATGCTGAGGTTAAAGAAATGGACTCCAAATGTCACCTCTCCTATGTCAGTTTTGCCTTTCTCATCCATCACTTGTGAGCTAGAGGCCAGCCCAAGACCCTAGACATCAGGGACCGATGAGGTCCAGTGTTCTACTGAGCCGTGGCTGGAACCATCCTATCCAGTGACACATATTTGGAGTATCCTTTGTGTTTTATCATATGTAAGCTTTTTATTTCCAGAACTATAGTTGACCTACAGTATTATATTAGTTTTAGGTATACAGCAAAATGATTCAGTTATTTTTTCAGATTATATTCCATCGTAGGTATTATAAGATATTGAATAAAATTCCCCATGCTATATAGTGAACCCCTGTTGCTTATCTATTTTATGTATAGTAGTTTATGTCTCTTAATCCTATACTCCTAATTTCTCCCTCCTTCCTCCATTTTTCCTTCCCTCTCTCCTTCCCTCCCCCTCCCCTTTGGTAACCATGATTTGTTAAAAATCACATATCGTTTTTTTAAAATATGTATTTCTTTATTTATTTGGCTGTGCCTGGTCTTAGTTGCAGTGCTTGGATCTTTAGTTGTGACACGTGGGATCTAGTTACCTGACTAGGGATTGAACCCTGGGCCCCTGCATTGGGAGCTCGGAGTCTTGTCCACTGGACAACCAGGGAAGTCTCCATGTGTAGTTTTAAATAACAAATTTCTTCTTGTTTAAGTGATGGGATGGGGTAATTACTCTACGTTAAAAAACGCAAATACATAAAGAAGAAAATACAACTTGCATGGGTCTAAGGTAGCACAGTGTTCATTGAAACCACAACCTCCTCACCATAAAGAGATTAGATGTTAATGGGAAACACTGAATGAGCACATCAAACTGCAGTCTCAGGCCGGGGCTATATCTGAAGTGAAGAAGGCACCCTAGGGCAGAGATGACTAAGGTCGATTGGCCCCCGAGGTGAGGAGAGAGGAGCTGGGAAAACTTTACAGGCAACAATGCTCCAATTCTACTGTTTGGTGAATTTGATGAAGTTTCTTTAGGCACCAAACCAGGGACAATAAAAACCTCAAGGAAAGCCATTTTAAGGAAAATTAGTTAATGCTGTGTGTTGCTGATGGCAGAATATCTCAGGTCTCCAACACTGTGTGTCAGAAGATGGCACACAGGAAAATAAGACGTTGATTGGATTTTAGTGAGTCAACCAAATGTTCCTGTAAGACTGGTACCAAAAAAATAAACCCAGATTCCCTGCTATAATCCTCCCATGGGAAAACCCACTGTTTTGATATTTCATATTGCTGTCTGACTTACCCCTCTTATTTTTCAGTGGGGAAAATCTTTGCGGTGAGCAAATACTGTGATTTCAGCTGCAAGCTCCCTTATTATCGTTGGCACCTCAGCAGCAGTGTTGGCTGGGTTTTAGTCACGACCAGATTCCCTTCTCATTTTCCTTGTTACCTCAGAGTCCCAGGACCTGAATGGCTTAGGCGTCTCCTCAGGCCTCTTCTGCCCTTCAGCCCTCTGCACGTCTGATCCAGTCGCGTCTCCCTTTGACTTTGTTGGGATCTGAGACCTAGGAAAGCTTGTGAAGGTATAAAAGAGGACATTCCTGGACAAAATGAGGGGCACTTCCATATGAGAGCATTCTGTAGGGAAGCATCAGGCCAGACACCTCACACACATCGTCTCCTTCAAGTCCGTGATGGGTTTCAGATGTTGATGCTATTCTTACTTTTTAGATGAGGAACATGAAGTTCAGAGCGTTTCAATAATCTGCCTGTAGTCTGCCAGCTAGTTAAGGAAATGGGATTTGATTTTTTTCCCCTCATATATATTTCTTTTTATTCCTCAGTGCTTATGAGAAGGAAGGATCTAATTTTATTTTTTTAAAACAATTTAACCATACCCTGTAACATGTGAGACATTAATTCCCTGACCAGGGATCAAACCCATGCCCCCTGCATTAGAAACTGGAGTCTTAACCCACTGGACTGCCTGGGAAGTCTCACAAGATGATATTTGATTGGATATGTCCACATTCACTAATGCCAGGGGTTGAGGCCTTGGGGGAGCTCCTCACAGCCTTATCCTAATACCATATCCTAAAACAGCCAGCATTCTCTCTATCAGACAGAAACAGAGAAGGGTTTTATTGCTTTGATTTGTTTATATATATATATATATAAACACACACACATACACACATACAGAAAAGTATGCAAATTATAAATGTTGATCTTCTCAGTGTTTTCACAAAATGAGCATACTCATGTAACTGTAATTGGGCTGTATTATTCAATTTTTCTTCAGGAGTTTCCTAAATTTTCTGTGGTTTTCTAAACCCACACATCAAAACCCAGCCATTATCAGAGGTTTTTACACCTCTCTCTGGAGCCTATCTTCTTTCTTTGCTGTCCCCAAAGACCCTAGCTGACAACTATTAAAACAAAGTTTGGCAGAGTAAATTTGAAAATCTACTGGGCCGTAGCTTTTTCTGCCCATCACAGCCAATAAAAGAATACAGAGACAGAGTTTAGAGGAAATAACGCCTCAAAAACTATGCCCCATCCCCTCCATGTGGAGTCTAGGGGTGTCTAGACTATCTTATCTAAGACAGAAGTCTTAGGGGTGTCTAAACTATCTTATCTATAGTTAGACAAGTCTAACTACCTTATATAAGATGAGGGCTCGCAGTCAGGAGTCGGTGATGAGGAACAAAGGTGCTAGGATTTTGTCAAAACACAGTCATAGGTTGGCATCAGTAACCCAGTAGTTGAGTCTTGCAGTTGGGTGGTTCTGTGGACTTCTTTCTGATCTGTAACTACAAGGGGAAGCGAGTGTTCTAAGGGTAAGCAAAGGATAAATGCAGCTCCTGCAGAGTTAGGGAGCAGAAAAGCAAACTTAGTTATAGACATGCAGAGTTAGGAGCAGTTAAAGTTAAAAAAAAAAAAGAAACTGGAGCCTATTATACAGAGTGAAGTAAGCCAGAAAGAAAAACACCAATACAGTATACTAACACATATACATGGAATTTAGAAAGATGGTAACATAACCCTATGTGCGAGACAGCAAAAGAGACACAGATGTATAGAATAGTCTTTTGGACTCTGTGGGAGAGGGCGAGGGTGGGATGATTCAGGAGAATGGCACTGAAACATGTATATCATCATATGTGAGACGAATCACCAGTCCAGGTTCGATGCATGAGACAGGGAGCTCAGGGCTGGCGCACTGGGATGACCCAGAGGGATGGAATGGAGAGAGAGGTGGGAGGGGGGTTCAGGATGGGGAACACGTGTACACCCATGGTGGACTCATGTCAATGTATGGCAAAACCAATACAACATTGTAAAGTAAAATAATTAAATAAATAAACAGAAAAAAAAAAGGAATGTTTAGGCCTGCTCACTATTCTCCATATTCTCTTTGTTCCCAGGAAAGAGAAAGAAGAAACTCATTTCTCTGTTTTTGCTTTTCACTGCAACACTTACTAGGTGATTCATGAGTCATGGTGCGTCTCCTGTAGCAGTGAGAGGGCACTTACTTACGGAGGTTGTGCAAAATGGAAGGTTTTCAGAGGAAGAAGGAGGTCAAGGGAGCTATTAGCAATAGAAAGAAGAATTATTCTTAGTCAGGACATCTTTTTGGAGTGAAGGCATAACAAGAGCTTTATCATACAGATGAACTCTTCTTCTCCTGGGAGTGGAGAGCTCCTGCATGACAGATTACCTCACTGGTGTTGGCCAGTAAGTCCCAGACTGGCTGGTTAAAAGTGCACTTCTGGGAGAGGGTGAAACTATAGTTAGGTTAGGTATTACTTCCAGGTTTAGCTCCAGTACTCTTGCCTGGAAAAGCCCATGGACAGAGGAGCCTGGTAGGCTACAGTCCATGGGGTCACAAAGAGTTGGACATGACTGAGTGATTTCACTTTCCTTTCCTTTAGCACAAGTGACACTATCTTGGGCTGGTGGTTTTCTTTTATATCCTTGCTGTATGACAGCTTTGAATATGCTTTATTACTATCATTATGTTCTGGGAATTAAAGAAATATTTGTACTCTTTAAAACTTCTTATACAACTTTTTAACTTTTTATGATTGATCTCCCAGTCTAAATCTGCCTCAATGGTACCACAATTCCCAACACCAGAACTGAAGCTACAGGAGAGCCAGGGTTTTTTCCTGTTTTGTTCACCTACATACCCCAGTAACTAGAATAGTGCTGGCACAGAATTGAAAGTGAATGTTGCTCAGTCATGTCCAGCTCTTTGCGACCCCATGGTCTATACAGTCCATGGAATTCTCCAAGCCAGAAACCTGGAGTGGGTAGCCTTTCCCTTCTCCAGGGGATCAACTATTTAACCCATAGGTTAATTGGCTTTCCTCCCCTACTCTGTTCCACACTCATTGCTGCCTTGAATAACTTCCAGGCTCTGTCATTCATGCCTACCTACCACATTCGTCTTGGTCCTTCTTGGGGCTGCCCCAGCTCATCTATACACTTATCATCTCATACCTACAACCTAAACTCTTTCTAATTTGTCTTCTCCATTCTCTATGTGAGACACATTGCTGCCAAGGGTCAAGCAACGACAGGGCAGTCTGGGGAGCCTGGGTCAGGTAAGCACACGACAGGGGCACACACCCTCTCCTCTGGTTAGAAAAGGTTTTCCAGAGGTGGTCTTAGGGAGTCTCAGACCAGACAAGAGTACAGAGTGGGCCAGGGAGTAAGGAAGGTGAAGCGGGCAGAGAATATGCAAAGCTCAAGAGAATAGGAGTGTCTGGAGCAAAGGGAGTGCGTGTGTGTGTGCATGTGTGTGTGTGTGTGTGTGTATTGGGGAGGGGGGACATCTCTAGAAATGGGACTTGTCCAGGAGCAGAAAATCCCTCGTCTAACTCTCTTGAGTTCTTTTGGCTGGACTAATAATAAAAATGGCACAAGACTAACAAGAGGAAAAGAAACAAATTTAACTGGTGCTCATGGAGGTGCCATAGAAATAGGACCTAAGAAGTGGCCAAAGCAGCCAGCTTTTATGATTTTAGATAAAGGAACAATAAATTTGAGAGGAATTGATAGGACAGACAGACTTAGGTTGAGCACTTTAATTAGTAAGGGATTTGAGCAAACTTGGGACTGGGCAGTAAACTGGTAAAGAAGTGACAAGATTTATTTGTGCAGACTTCTTGGCCCTGAATTCTCTATCTCTGGTGATCAGGATGCCTTTATACTTCACCTCCAAGAGGGTCCCTTTCACGTCAGAGACTTAGGTCTTACTTCCAGGGAGACAGAGTCCCTCTTGCATTGGCGGATTCTTTTTATTTACTTATCTATGTATTTATTTTTGGCTGTGCCAGGTCTTCATTGCTGCTCACAAGCTTTCTCTAGCTGCTACAGCAGGTGCTACACTTTGTCGCGGAGGATGGGCTTCTCACTGCAGTGGGCTGTCTGGGTGCAGAGTGCAGGCCCTAGGCGCGTGAGCTTGGTAGTTGTGAGCACGAGCTTAGTTGCTCCACAGCATGTGGAATCTTCCCGGACCAGGGATTGAACCCATGTCCCCTGCACGGGGAGACGGATTCTTCACCACTGAGCCACCAGTGAAACCTTGGCTGTTTCTTAAGTAACCGTAACTTTAAAAAAGGCATTTGTCATTGAGGCATATTTTGAGGGGGCCTGATCTGGGTCTCAACGAACTGGAAAAGGAAGCAGGGGCCTGCATTATGCTAAAACGTTCCAATTTAACCCTGGGGATACTAGGAGGCCCTGAAGAATTCAAGCAGGGGCAGGACAGAGGCAAATCTTCAGTTAGAAATACCATCCTGATAGCCGTGTATATATAGAACATAGGCGAGTAGGGCAAGGTTATGATCTGGTTAATGTGCCGTGTGCTGTGCTAAGTTGCTTCAGTCATATCCAACTCTTTGTGGCCCTATGGACAGAGCCCACAAGATTCTTTCACTTAATTAAAGTCAAAACATCTCTACAGTCTGGCCCCCCTCCTTTTCCAGCCTTTCTTCAATAGCTCCCGTAAGAGAACTCTGCTTCAGCCAACACTCCAAGCCCTTCTATTATTGTTGCTGCAGTTAGCTCCCCCACGCAGAGAGCTTCCACTTCCTCACTCCCCTTGAGTTTTCCAAATCTTAGCCTTCCTTCCCTTGATGGATACTTGCAGCTACTGAACATACCCCTCCCTCCCTCTGCAGACCACACTCCTGGATATGGTGACTTTGTTTTATACCTTCTCCGTATCACCATTCAGACCACAGAGCCACACCAGAAACCAGAACTCAAAATGTGTTTCCTTCAGTCGGTGGTGATTTAAAACCATGACCCAGCAGTGTTTTAATACTTTAACGCCTGCCTTGAGAAGACGGTGGGAGTGGCTGGGATTGTGTAATTTCCTATGGGGAAAGCTTTTTTTCCCACCCAGTAGCCCATAATTCTTCCTACAGTGTCATTTTATTAGCTTACAAAATTATACTCCCTCTTAAAGGCTAATTTCTTAATGTAAAACAAAGCTTTTATTGTCTGTGGATTTTTTTAAATTTGAAGCAACCTCACATCTTCTTTTGGTGCTTTGACTCTTTTCTGTCTTAGCCAGATAGCAGCAATAATGTGAGGCTGAAATGAAAAATCAGGAGTCTGGTATTGGAGGGAAATGGTTGATAATAAGAATGGAAACCACCAAGTCAGAAGACAAGCTTTGGCAACTTGTTAGTGGCATAAGGCAGTAGTTGAGCAGCTCCTCTGGAGTACCGCAGTATGGTGCAGACAACAGCCTCTCCTGGCATTCCACTGGTCATGCAAAATTTTGGCTCTTTCCCCAGACCTACTCAATCAGAAACTCTACAGTAAATCCAGCAATAGTGCTTTGGAAACTTCTGCTCTAGAGTTTAAAGGGAGAATCTACAAAAGATCTGCACTCAAATCTGAGTTTAGTTTCTTCTTCCCGCTCCCTCATCCCATCCTACCCTCGCCACTCTTTTGATGCTTCCTGAAAAAAAGAAAAAGACAAATAAAAATCAAGTGTTTCTGTTTGATTGGTTGACTTAAAGAGGTTCAATTTCAAGGATCCATTAGAAAAAAAAATTACTGAGTACCTCTAATGTCCCAGTCACTGTTTGTAAGTACCAAGATGAGGACTATTCCTGTTCTAGAGGAGGACTGCACAAGCTGGTGTGTGTGTGTGTGTGTGTGTGTGTGTGTGTCTGTGTGTGTGTCTGTGTTGAAAATGATAATGGAGCAGAAAGTAGGGAAGGCTTTTTGGAAATAATGTCAGTTGGGAAATTGTGTTAAAATTGGGAAGGGGCACTTCAGGCAAAGAACCAGGCTGCAGACAGTCACAAAGACTCCCTTGTCGGTATCTTGGTCCTTAAAAATATTGCAGAAAATTATAAGAGCCAAACTAGGTAGGGTTTTCATTTTTTCTGCTTGATTTCACAATTTAGATGCACAAGGGGTATCTGCCTCCTAGATCCCCTTGATTAATCAAGGTCCCTTTTACCTTAATCAAAATGCAACCATGCATCCACCTCCAAGTCTTTCAAGAATTTCCCTGAGGCTGTTTCCTTAGATGCTTCCTGAGTCTCCCAAACTCTTAAACAATCAGATCCTCGACCAGATCCTCCATCACCCAGTTTCCTCCATCCAGGCTGATCCTGGACGAAACTGTTTGCCCTAGTCAAAATTTATTTTGCTTGCTTGTCTTCAAACAACAAGCTTGGTCTTTAGAGGTTTCCAGAAAAGTATGAGATATCTCTGCTCAGAAAAGGTATGACTTAGTTAATTGCATAAGACCTTGACAAAAAAATTACAAAATAGGCTCTACATAACAAAGAACTGTATGATATTTTTCCAGTAGTCATGTATGGATGTAAGAGTCGGACTGTAAAGAAGGCTGAGCACCGAAGAATTGATGGTTTTGAACTGTGGTGTTGGAAAAGACTCTTGAGAGTCCTTTGGACTGAAAGGAGATCCAACCAGTCCATTCTGAAGGAGATCAGCCCTAGGATGCCTTTGGAGGAAATGATGCTGAAGCTGAAACTCCAGTACTTTGGCCACCTCATGCAAAGAGTTGACTCATTGGAAAAGACTTTGATGCTGGGAGGGATTGGGGGCAGGAGGAGAAGGGGACGACAGAGGATGAGATGGCTGGATGGAATACTGACCTGATGGACGTGAGTCTGAGTGAACTCTGGGAGTTGGTGAGGGACAGGGAGGCCTGGCATGCTGCGATTCATGGGATGACAAAGAGTCGGACACGACTGAGCGACTGAACTGAACTGATTGAAACATAAGAAAACAGGAATAGACAAGCTATGGGTCAAGTTAAATCCAGCTTGCTGCCTGTGTTTGTACAGCCTGCAAGCTAAAAATGTTCTATCCATTTAAAAAGAAAAATTATAACTTTTTAGGTTGACAACTAAATTTATATGAAGCTCAAACTTCAGTATTTAAAAATAAAGTTTTATTGGAACACAACTACATTCCTTCAGCTATATTTTGTGTATAACTGATTTCTTGATACAAAAGTAGAGTTGAATAGTTTTGACAAAGATCATGATGATTCTGCAGGCAAGAACACTGGAGTGGGTTGCCATGCCCTCCTCCAGGGGATCTTCCTGACCCAAGGATCGAACTAAGGTCTCCTGCATTGCAGGTGGATTCTTTACCATCTTAGCCAACAGAGAAGACCAAGAAAAACCATATATCCTATAAAGTCTCCCATATTGATTATTTGGCACTTTACTGATGATGCTATGACCCCCACCTCAGTTTTGAACGCATGCTTCCTTACTTCTTTGTCTCAGATTCCACCTGCAGAGCCATCCTCTCTCCCTCCCTGAGCTCCTCATGGGTAGACTCCGCCTCCTGTGTCATCTCCTTCTTCCCTCCTACACTGCCTGTGTAGACAGGCTTATGAGATGAGATGTCTCATGCTTTTCTGGAAACCTCTTAAAGACCAGTCATTGCCTGGAGAAAAGCAAGCCAAACAAATGCCTTCAAATCTTCTGTACTAGTTCTCTCACCAAACATCCTTTTGTCTCGGAAGCTCTCCCTACTCCCTCTTCCTCTAACTTGGCAGAATCTGTCCCTTTAAAATTAAAGAACTGTACAAAAAAGATCTTCACAACGCAGATAATCATGATGATGTGATGACTAATCTAGAGCCAGACATCTTGGAATGTGAGGTCAAGTGGGCCTTAGAAAGCATCACTACGAACAAAGCTAGTGGAGGTGATGGAATTCCAGTGGAGCTGTTTCAAATCCTGAAAGATGATGATGTGAAAGTGCTGCACTCAATATGCCAGCAAATCTGGAAAACTCAGCAGTGGCCACAGGACTGGAAAATGTCAGTTTTCATTCCAATCCCAAAGAAAGGCAATGCCAAAGAATGCTCAAACTACTGCACAATTGCACTCATCTCACATGCTAGTAAAGTAATGCTCAAAATTCTCCAAGCCAGACTTGAGCAATACGTGAACCATGAACTCCCTGATGTTCAAGCTGGTTTTAGAAAAGGCAGAGGAACCAGAGATCAAATTGCCAACATCCACTGGATCATGGAAAAAACAAGAGGGTTCCAGAAAAACATCTATTTCTGCTTTATTGACTATGCCAAAGCCTTTGACTGTGTGGATCACAATACACTGTGGAAAATTCTGAAAGAGATGGGAATACCAGACCACCTGACCTGCCTCTTGAGAAATCTGTATGCAGGTCAGGAAGCAACAGTTAGAACTGGACATGGAACAACAGACTGGTTCCAAATAGGAAAAGGAGTACGT
>SJXQ01001273.1:117915-213662 GCA_006408695.1 Aepyceros melampus
AAAAGACGCTTACTCCTTGGAAGAAAAGTTATGACCTACCTAGATAGTATATTCAAAAGCGGAGACATTACTTTGCCGACTAAGGTCTGTCCAGTCAAGGCTATGGTTTTTCCTGTGGTCATGTATGGATGTGAGAGCTGGACTGTGAAGAAGGCTGAGTGCCGAAGAATTGATGCTTTTGAACTGTGGTGTTGGAGAAGACTCTTGAGAGTCCCTTGGACTGCAAGGAGATCCAACCAGTCCATTCTGAAGGAGATCAGCCCTGGGATTTCTTTGGAAGGAATGATGCTAAAGCTGAAGCTCCAGTACTTTGGCCACCTCATGCAAAGATTTGGCTCACTGGATAAGACTCTGATGCTGGGAGGGATTGGGGGCAGGAGGAGAAGGGGACGACCAAGGATGAGATGGCTGGATGGCATCACGGACTCAATGGACGTGAGTCTGAGTGAACTCCGGGAGTTGGTGAGGGACAGGGAGGCCTGGCATGCTGCGATTCATGGGGTTGCAAAGAGTCAGACACGACTGAGCGACTGAACTGAACTGAATCGAGGATTCAGAGGCCAAACTCTTATTTTATTATACTCTAAAGCTGAAGCATGAGCCAGAGTCAAAGATTTTCCCGAGGTGACTGAAAGCCCTCACAGATTTGCTGAGGAATGAATAAAAAGTCATTAAAACATCACCCTGGCTCTCCTGCTTGTGTCAGTTGGTTTATATGTTTGTCAGAGAAGGCCAGGCCCTGCATTGGATAAAAAAACACTTGGGAAAATCTGAAAAGGTCTCTAGAATTAAAGCAGAGAGATAAGCCTGCTAACTTATTATAAGATGAGGCTCAGGCAACTGCTAGGCAACTTCAGTGAGCAATTTCTAGGGCTTTTCTGAAACCTATTGATTGAAATAAAAATTGGGCTGCTGCACAAAAATCTGACTAAACTGCTCATGAATATTACAATCTACTTCAGAATGTTTTTAAGGAAAATTCTTGTCTTCCTCTAGATGTTGATTCCACCTGAGTGGCTCTTAATTCTGTGTTTATTAATGAGCTGAACCAGGACCTTTTCTTTCTAGTAAAAAGGATAAAGACTGGGAAACTATCCACTCCAGATTTAATCTTGCAAACCAGCTTTCCTATGCTCTAGATGAGTCACCAAAAACTAAGACCACCAGAATTCCTTAACTTCAACAGATGAAGGCTCCTAACAAAACCAAAACCCTCCTAGTTTCTGTATTATCATGAGGATCAGACTTTGAAAATGGAATTGTAATTAAAGTGTGTTAGGCATCTTCAGCCCTCTAACCAGTCTTTCTAACATCTTCGCAGTTCTCAATGGAACTCCAAAGAACTACTGAGGCTCTTCCCAACCTTTCTCTTAACTGACTTAGAGAAACAGTTCTCCAGACTGGGGATGAGTCTTTTCCAGTTGTGACATGGAGGCCACCCTCTAGTGCTCAGCTCCACTACTATAAAATAGCCCCTGCCTTGGTGTACTAACACAGTTCAAATAATGGGGCTTTCTGGTGATCCCCAAGAGGGGAACTAATTCCGGCTCTGAACTAATTCCATTTTGTCTAGACCCTTTGAGAGATTTCTACCCTTTTCTCCTTAGTTCCTCTAGCCCTATCCATTTATTAGGCCAAGACTTCTTAGAGAAGTATTGTGACAGAATTTCTTCTTTCTCAATGGGGGGAATAATTCTAGAATTTAACAGTAGCCACCCAAGTAATCCAACAGGTGATTTAAGTGACCTTTTGACATCTTTAATTTTTTCCATCCTGATGGTACTAGAACAGATTCTGGAAAACACTGATCGTCTATCCCTGTTGGATCAGATACCACTTATCTTCAGGGCAAAATCTGCAATTAATGTCGGCAACATTCACCAAAAACCACCTCCCATCAAGATTCAAATAAGTCCCTTAAAACCTCTTTCCAAAATTAATCAGTTTCCTATAAGTAAATAATCCCTTCAAGGCATAAAGCCTTGATAATAGAAGATGATGAACCTCAAAGCCGGATTATCCCTTGTTCAGCCCCTGTAACACTCACATTTTACCAGTGAGAAAGCCTAAAGGGTGTGAGTGGAGGTTTGTCCAGGACTTCTGAGCAATAATCAATGTCATTATCCCTTGACACCATTACTAACATCCATTCTCAAAGACGATCCCAGACATTTTAAACTGCCAAAATGGATTTCATACATTGATCCCCAATGGAGTAAATTTTTTACTAAAATAAGCATTCTTTAGTATTCCAGTTGGTGAGGCTAGTCAAGCTTTATTTTGCCTTCATTTGGGGAGAAAAACAATTCAGTGGGTTTTAGTGAGAATTCTTATTTCTCTTGAATCCTTAAGGCTGATTTGGAAGGCATAAAGTTTCCTAGTTGCACTGTATAGGTGATTTGCCTCTTTGCTGTCTTTCCCAAGCCTCCTCACATGAAGACAGCCTCCACTGTTAGCCTTAAAGGACAAGGGTCACCAAAGAAAAATTGCAGTTTGCCCATACCCAGGTTTAATACATAGAGCGTTGGATATCAGAACAAGAGCTACAGCGATACTCAGGTAGACTTCATGGTGTCCTAAGTTTCCCACTTTGGGCTATTACCTCTTCTATGGCTAAAGTCCTTTTGGAAAAGATTATCCTGACCTGGGAAGCTCCTCTCAAACCTCATAGTGATCAAGAAACCGATTTTACTGGCCAGATGCTTTGCTGAGTCTGTGCTATTTGGCCGGTTTTACAAAAGCTTTTTACCATGCTCACTACCCTCAGTCCTCTGGCTTAATCAAATACAATAATGGCATTATTCAGACAACTGGTAAATTTTTTAGAGGCCCTCTAAGTACCTTGGCCAATACTATTGCCATTGGTCCTTCTAAATCTCAGATCCACCTCTTTTGGAGCTCATAAACTCTTACCGTCATGACATCCAATGCATTTGGCTCCTACTTCTTCTGACCTACAACTGATAAAAGGAAAAATGCTCTTAATATTGGAAAGGCTTAATTGCATCTATTAAAAATAACCATGTTTTGGTAGAGCATTCCTTTCACAGTTTACCCTTGAACGACAAAGATCTTAAGCATCACACTGTTCAACCTGCAGATTTCATCTATTGGAAAAATCACCCCTAGAAGAACTCTATTCAACCTCACTGGAAAGTCCCCTATTGTTAACCAAACCTTGTGCTGCCAAAAGCTGAAGGAAATTACATGACACCTAAAGAAACTGGCAAGCCTCACTAGACCTGCATATGTCTGGTTGACTTGAAAAGTAAATGTTTCTCTGCATTGAAGTAGATGACATCTGATGAGACAGCTTTCCCAGGATACCCAGACAAGGCCTGCTGGAAATTTGTCACCAAACCTCTGATGATCAGATGACCCCCAATGTCTATGAACTTGATAACATTCAGACGTCAGACAAATAGTGCCTGAGAGTTCTCCCTCTTGACCCTCTTTGCCATCTGAATGTGACCTGAACAGGTGCTGTCCTACTTGTCCCATTCCTCTGAAGAGCAACCCAAAGAAGCCTGTTCATACTGTTCCCAGACCTTTTAAACTGTTTAAGTGGATTTCATACATCTTCCTGCACACAGAGGATACAATTATGTTTTAGGTATGTCTGTATGTTTTCCCGCTATTACCTCCAGTATATGAACTTTACCTCTAATGTGAAACACTAAACTCAGGAGAGATTCTTCCTGACACCGAGGGACAAAGAAATACTCAAATTAGAAAACCTGTCTTCTTGATCAGCATTGTTTTCAGACAAAGATCTTGATCAAAAGGGGTAAGTATAAAAAATTAATAAACAGAAGCCTTAATTAAATAGAGCTGGGAGACCAGAAAGGAGAGCCCTCCTGACTTACAGCGATAGCAGAGCACCACAGGAAGAGGAAACATGCCTCTTCTTTCCCAGCCAGGGGTCCCCCAGGGAGAAGCCATGAGCACTGGTTACTAAAGCCCTGTCAGTTCCCTTTACCCTTTTTTAAAAGTGTTCTCCTTCTCTTGCTGTGTGAGGACTTGCACATGGCTTCAGCATGGTCATAGATACCAGCCTGCAATTCTCTGTTCATCCCACATGGATCCTTCTTTGCTAGAGAAGTAGCTGGTAGTCTATTTGTTTGGAGTCAGTAACTGCTACAGTAGCTAAGAACAAGTAGAGATGTTGAGTAGACAAGCAAGTTCTCTTTGGAAAAAAATAAACAAGCATAGAGTCAGGCTTTGAAAACTGGGTAAAACTTAAAAAGGAGAATAGCAAAATATACTAGTTTTTAAAACTATATAAACTTATATATTTATTTGATTAATTAATGAAAATCAGCAAGATAGTAGAGCTAGTTCAAAGGTATTTGAAAAACTAAGTTTGTACAGACATTTGAAAAAGAATGTTGACGTTTAGTTGGGATACAAAACTGGTTAATATCCTACAAGACAATAAAACCATAACAATTGGGGTTATCCTTACTATTGGACAGAAATTGTTGATATTGATGATAGGCCAAGAGAATTATAATTAACGTGGCTTCACAAAATCTAGACTTTTAATCAGTAGTGAAGTAAATACTCAAGAATAGTCGAGGTATAGTCAAGAACAGATACGTAAAAATATGTTTTGCTACATGACTAAATAGTTCTTGGGTGGACCAGTTAAGAAAATGCTCTATGGTTGGATGCCACCACCAACTCAATGGACATGAGTTTGAACAAACTCCAGGAGACAATGAAGGACAGGGAAGCCTGGCATGCTGCAGTCCATGGGGTCACGAAGAGTCAGACATGTCTTAGCGACTGAAAGCAACAATAGAACATTGAAAGTGCGTTCTCTCCTCTCTTTCCCTCAGTTATAAGTCTTGTCTACTTTTTCTTGATGAGATAAAAAAGAGTATTTCTTTTAAGATATCAGTCCTAGCAAATGATAAAGGCAAAAATGTGCATGAGTTGCTGGGTCTGCTTTGGAGGCAGGGCAGAGAAAAGCTGAAGCCAAAGACACCTGGGTTTTACCTACAAGATAAGAGAGGAAGGGTGAGCATAGCATTCATATTTTTAAGCAGCTGCCATTCCTTCTTGTCTGCTTCTCAACCAGCAGACCTCCAATTTACAAAGGAAACATTATCTCATTTTACTCTTCAAAAAGTATTTAATGGAATATCTTTTTTAAAAAAACTAAAGAAACAAAGAAATGAAAACGTGAATTTTTGCCAATCTTATCAATAAAATGACATTTTATTTTTGCTTTGATTTGTGTTTTCCCAACTACTAGAGAGTTTGCTGGCTAAGGTCCATCTAGTCAAGGCTATGGTTTTTCCTGTGATCATGTATGGATGAGAGAGTTGGACTGTGAAGAAGACTGAGTGCTGAAGAATTGATGGTTTTGAACTGTGGTGTTGGAGAAGACTCTTGAGAGTCCCTTGGACTACGAGGAGATCCAACCAGTCCATTCTGAAGGAGATCAGCCCTGGGATTTCTTTGGAAGGAATGATGCTAAAGCTGAAACTCCAGTACTTTGGCCACCTCATGCGAAGAGTTGACTTACTGAAAAGACTCTAATGCTGGGAGGGATTGGGGGCAGGAGGAGAAGGGGACGACCGAGGATGAGATGGCTGGATGGCATCACTGACTCGATGGGCATGAATCTGGGTGAACTCCGGGAGTTGGTAAGGGACAGGGAGGCCTGGCGTGCTGCGATTCATGGGCTCACAAAGAATCAGACACGACTGAGCGACTGAACTGAACTGAAGAGAGTTTCAACATCTTTATTTTTTTTAAGATGTCTTTTTTGAGGGGGCTTCCCAGGTTGCTCAATGGTAAAGAACCTACCTGTCAATGTAAGAGACACTCATTTGATCCCTGATGCAGGAAGACCCCACATGCATCAGAGCAACAAAGCCCATGTGCCCCAGCTGTGGAACGTGTGCTCTGGAGCCCGGGAGCCACAACTACTGAGCCTGCATGCTGCAACTGCTGAAGCCCACAGATCCCAGAGCCCATCCTCTGCAGCAAAAGAAGCCTCTGCCTTCTTGCAGCAACGAAGGCCCAGCACAGCCAAAATTAAGTCACTTAATTAAATTATTTTTAGAAGATGCTTTAAAACATTTTTTTGGTTGCACTGGGTCTTCATTGCTGCAGAATTTCTCTAGTTGTGAAGAGTGGGAACTACTCTTGTTGTGTTGCTTGGGCTTTCCACTGCCCAGCTTTCTCTTGTTGCAGAGCATGCGCTCTAGGAGTACAGACTCAGTAGCTGTGGTGCCCAGGCTTAGTTGCTCTGTGACAAGAGGAATCTTCCAGAACCAGGGATCAAACCTGTGTCCCCTGCCCTGGCAGGCGGATTCCCTGTACCAACAGGGAAGTCCAGCATCTTTATGTATATGCTTATCTTGCTCATATCTTTAGTTTTTAGTATCTCAGTTTTTTCCACTGAGTTGCTTTGTTTTTAACTTCTCAATCTTTAAAAGGTATTTTATATTTATAAAGGATATTGATTCTGTCCATTATATTCACTGAAAATATTTAATCCCAGTTACAATTATGACTTTACTTATAGAGTCTTTTATAATTCAAACATTTTTTTAAAAATATTCAATGTAACAATATCAGTCCATCTTTTTTTTCCTTCAGTTTTTAGATTTACTTAAGCATGTTTCTTAAACATATTCTTAAAGTTATAAGTACATTCTCTTAATTTTTATAAACATTTAAAATATTTTCTTACATTTGAATCTTTAATCAATTCAGAATTTAATTCTATACATGTGAATAGGAAGCTAACATTTTTCTTCTCAAAGGCAGTTATCCCAGTAATATTTTGCAAATCAACAATCAAGTCCTCACTAGAATTAAAATCCCACCTTTGCCATTTATCATTATCAAACTTTTCCTCTTAGTTTTCTTTTTTTTTAAATAAATTAATTTTTTCAGCTCTTGTTAAAATCTCTGTTTTGATTATAGGCCAAAATTTTTCCTGGTCCCAGTAACTGTATATGATTCAGCTACTCTCTGCTGTCTAGTCATGTTCCCTGGAAATAGGCTGTGGTGACCCAAAGCTCTGAGAACTGCTACGTTGCTATGTAGCTGCTTCTTAGAATAACGCCAGTGCAGGTTTCCTGCTTACATACATCTTTAAGTGGACTCTTCCCGCTGCCTAAACCTTTCTAAATGTGACTTAACTAACCAACAAGATGTTTGAAGGAAAGTAGATAAAACATTAAAACTGATTGTGGCTGATTTGTGGAAGGGTGCTATTTCAAAATGAAAACTTAGCAAGTGCACGTTCATTAACGCAGTGTTCATTCATCCAGCACCTACCTCATCACAGGTGCATTCTAGGCAGAGTATGTAGCAGCGAACAAAACAGATAAAAGTTCTTACTCTTATGGGGCAAGCTGGAGGAAACAGATCATATAGGGTTTTTTTTTTTTTTTAAGAATTTCTAAGTTTTATTTTTCATCAGCTGTACCAAGTGTAGTAAAGTACACAAATCTTAAGCACACAGGTCAATTAAGTTTTTCATGTACATACTACGCAACTGCCACCCAGATCAAGACAATTTCCAGTTCCCCAGGCTTCTTAGTTCTTCCTTTCCCAAAGGTAACAACTTTCATAGGTAACAACTATTCTGACTTCTACTGATACGTGTTCACCAGGTGTTGAACTTTATATCAACAGAATCATAACATGTACTATCTTGAGTTTGACTTCTTTTTGTCTGTCAAGTTCATGTTGCTGCATGTAACTGAAATATATTCTTAATATCGTGTGGTATCTCATAATTATGTCAACATTTTTTATCTATTCTTCTGGATATTCATTATTTCCAGTTTGGGAATGTTGGGAATAAAGTCAGCATGAATATTCTTATATATGGATATGGATTATCACATTACTCATTTTATTTCTCTGAACTCAGGAGTAGAATGAAAGTCTGGGGCAATTATGTGTGTGTGTGTATATATATATATATATGTGTGTGTGTGTGTATATATATATATATAGTGCCTTTTATATATTATGGTATCCTACCATTCTGAACACTAAAAATCATTATTCAGCTCAGTTCAGTTCAGTTGCTCAGTCATGTCCGATTCTTTGCGACCCCATGAATCACAACACGCCAGGCCTCCCTGTCATCACCATCTCCCGGAGTTCATTCAGACTCACATCCATCGAGTTGGTGATGCCATCCAGCCATCTCATCCTCGGTCGTCCCCTTCTCCTCCTGCCCTCAATCCCTCCGAGCATCAGAGTCTTTTCCAATGAGTCAACTCTTCACATGAGGTGGCCAAAGTACTGGAGTTTCAGCTTTAGCATCAGTCCTTCCAAAGAACACCCAGGGCTGATCTCCTTTAGAATGGACTGGTTGGATCTCCTTGCAGTCCAAGGGACTCTCAAGAGTCTTCTCCAACACCACAGTTCAAAAGCATCAATTCTTCGGCACTCAGCCTTCTTCACAGTCCAACTCTCACATCCATACATGACCAGTGGAAAATCATAGCCTTGACTAGACGGACCTTTGTTGGCAAAGTAATGTCTCTGTTTTTCAATATGCTATCTAGGTTGGTCATACCTTTTCTTCCAAGGAGTAAGCGTCTTTTAATTTCATGGCTCAGTCACCATCTGCAGTGATCTTGGAGCCCCACAAAATAAAGTCTGACACTGTTTCCACTGTTTTCCCATCTATTTCCCACGAAGTGATGGGACCAGATGCCATGATCTTCGTTTTCTGAATGTTGAGCTTTAAGCCAACTTTTTCACTCTCCTCTTTCACTTTCAAGAGGATTTTTAGCTCCTCTTCACTTTCTGCTGTAAGGGTGGTATCATCTGCATATCTGAGGTTATTGATATTTCTCCCAGCAATCTTGATTCCAGCTTGTGTTTCTTCCAGTCCAGCATTTCTCATGATGTACTCTGCATAGAAGTTCAATAAGCAGGGTGACAATATATAGCCTGATGGACTCCTTTTCCTATTTGGAACCAGTCTGTTGTTCCATGTCCAATTCTAACTGTTGCTTCCTGACCTGCATACAGGTTTCTCAAGAGGCAGATCAGGGGGTCTGGTATTCCCTTCTCTTTCAGAATTTTCCAGTTTCTTGTGATCCACACAGTCAACGGCTTTGGCATAGTCAATCAAGCAGAAATAGATGTTTTTCTGGAACTCTTTTGCTTCACTTTCTGCCATAAGGGTGGTATCATCTGCATATCTGAGGTTATTGATATTTCTCCCAGCAATCTTGATTCCAGCTTGTGTTTCTTCCAGTCCAGCATTTCTCATGATGTACTCTGCATAGAAGTTCAATAAGCAGGGTGACAATATATAGCCTGATGGACTCCTTTTCCTATTTGGAACCAGTCTGTTGTTCCATGTCCAATTCTAACTGTTGCTTCCTGACCTGCATACAGGTTTCTCAAGAGGCAGATCAGGGGGTCTGGTATTCCCTTCTCTTTCAGAATTTTCCAGTTTCTTGTGATCCACACAGTCAACGGCTTTGGCATAGTCAATCAAGCAGAAATAGATGTTTTTCTGGAACTCTTTTGCTTTTTCCATGATCCAGTGGATGTTGGCAATTTGATCTCTGGTTCCTCTGCCTTTTCTAAAACCAGCTTGAACATCTGGAAGTGCACAGTTCACGTATTGCTGAAGTCTGGCTTGGAGAATTTTGAGCATTACTTTACTAGCATGTGAGATGAGTGCAGTTGTGTGGCAGTTTGAGCATTCTTTGGCATTGCCTTTCTTTGGGATTGGAATGAAAACTGACCTATAATTCCTCTCAAATATTTTAATCTGTGCTCAGAAAAACAAAACTCTTGGCATCGAATTTAAGCCATCTGAGCCTCAGTTTCCCTTTAGACTCACCTTTCCTTGGATTATTTTCCAGAGATTTTTAGATGTCCATAAGGAAGGGGAAAGAACAAATAATACAAAAATACAAAAAGAAGACTGAAATCCCATGAACTGACTGATGGAGCGTGAGTGCAGCAGAGACAGCTGAGGGTTGAAAATAACATCTCTTTCTTACTAACAGCGTCCTGGTCCTGCTGCACACTTGCTGCTTTTGTGTTTCTATATTTATCACAGAACTTCTTTCATCTTTTAAAATTATACCATGTGCTTATTTTATAACTTTTTATAAAGTTGAACTTGTATAGGAAGCATGCTGTGTAACCTCAGCAGACACTTAACCCCACAATTCTAATGACCTGTGTATGCTGTGCCTACAGATGTTAACACATAAACTCTTCCCAGCAACCTAGTGAAGAGGGTCTTATATTCTATAGAGGAAGGAACATGTACTGAGAGCTTGGGGGATGGATTAAAGTTTACACAGCTATTAATAGTAAATGGTAGAGTGGGGATTTGAACCCAAGAATTCTGGATCCAGTCTGAGTTCTTAATCACAAAGACATACTGCCCTTCATGGTTCCATAAACACAGAGACTTTATCTCTGGCTTCACACCTCCAGCTTTGCTTCCAAAGCTCTGCCTTCCTCCCAATGTGCTCCACTACTCAGTTTCAGAGGTAAGACTGGACTGACTGAGAATTTTTCAATTCTTTGTCATTTTCTTCTCATAGCGTGTACCTGGTGGAGACTAGAACACTCCTCCTATGATACCACAGTTAGTTGGTCACACAGCCATCTTATCCTGAGAACTCTTCAGGGCAGATGTCTCATCTTATTCCTCTTTTATATGTCCAGTTACTTACATGACCAACTTTTCAAGCTGATGGTGGTAATTTATACTCTTACCAGCAATGTATGAGACTCCAACAAATTGCCAACCCTCAGAACTGTCAAGTCATTTTAATCTTATCTATTCCAGTACCTTGGTGTATTGGTGTTTCATTGTAGTTTTAAACGTCTAAAAATGTCTGGAAAATGATCCACAGAGAGGTGAGTCTAAAGAGGAGCTGAGTCTTAGATGTCTTAAATTAGATGCCAAGTTTTGTCTATTGAGCACAGGTTAAAATAATTTAGAGGAATTATAATAATATACTGCAATGTGCAACCCTTTAGTTATGACAATATCTGGGGATCACAGAGACTTAGGCACTATACAAAAGGCATATATCCATTGACCCAGAGTACTGAGATTGTTGAAAAATTGTGTTGCTCAAAATGTGGTTCCCAGACCAGCAGCACCAGCCTCACCTGACAATCTGTTAAAATATTAGTTCACCAGTGGCCCTAGATCAAAGGCTTCAGAAACTCTGAGGAAAGGGTCAACTATCTGTGTTTAATCAATTATCTGGCTCTTCTGATGCAGATTAAAGCTTGAAACCCACTGCTGCAAAATATTTCTTCCACTTTCCTATCCACTCCCGTTCTTTCTAAATGAAATTTCCTGCAGAAGAGAAGGCATAGCATCCCTTCCATCTCCTGGGTACTTTTCTCTTTCCCTCCTTCTTACCTTATCAGTTCCTGCTCAGTTCTCTTACTAGAAATGACATGTCAGATCCTTCCAGCTTTAGCATCTCTTCAGCTGAAGAATTTCCAAGATAAAGAAAGCTTTCTCCTGCTAATTTTGATTTTACCTCAAGAAAGAACTGATATAATACCATACTATAAAACAAACAAAAAATCTGCCTTCTCAAAAGGAGAAGACTGAATAAGAAGGAAATCAGTCCCGTCCACCATTTCTAGTTCAGTAGCCCTAAGTCACATGTTGGCTTTTGTAATGTAGAAGTATCAGTCTCCAGGTCTTGTTTGATAAGCAGCAGAAAAGCAATCTGAAGCTTTATTTGTGCAAAATTTGAGTTGAATTAGGCTTTTCAGAACTGACTGAGAAGAGGACTCCTAGGTTGATTTCAAAACCATACTCCTTATGAATTACTTAACCTTTACCAGGTAATTTTCAGTCAAGTGTGCATCACTCAGAAGCAATGGTTCAAATTTTTTTTTTTTTTCAAAAAACCTCTTAGACTTATGGTGAAGGAAAAGCTTCAGTGATAGCTGTAATGTTTTCTTTCTATGTATATATGTGCTCAGTCGCTTAGTTATGTCTGATTCTTTGCAGCCCTGTGACTATAGCCTGCTAGGCTCCTCTGTCCATGGAATTTTCCAGGCAAGAATACTGCAGTGGGTTGCCACTTCCTATTCCAGGGGATCTTCCTGATCCATGAATCGAACCCATGTCTCTTGCATCTCTTGCATTGACAGATGGGTTCTTTACCATCAGTGCCATCTGGGGAATAAATAAAATTATTACAAAAATAGTAAATATGACAAATTATTATACTGTATATTAAATATATATTTGAAGTATATGATATATAAGTATATATAATAAATTATTGCAATAAAAATAAAATAATAACAGCTTGGAGCAATAATATAATAAGCCTAGAGATTTAATAACCTAGATTTGTAGGATATCAGCTGGAACTTGCCTTTTATAATAGTAGATTTATGGATGAGAGGGGAGGGTGGGAGAGGTCCCAGAACTAGGCAGTAATGGAGGTTGTAAGGAGAACTCAGATAAGGAAGTGAAGAGGACAGAGCCAGAGGCTGGAGCCAGGAATGACTTTCAAGATGTTAGAAGCAGAAAAATAAGAGGAAACTGTACCATCAGACAGTTAGTGTCAGGATTGTGGAGGGAGAAACAAATTGATTAAGAAATGAATAGATGAGATCTCTCCACCAATGTTCTGTGTGGTTCTTGTACACTCAGTTGGCCAAGAACAGAGCTTTGAGACCAAGAAAAGCAATGGCCAAAAATATGTGATTAAAGAGTACAGAATTCATTGATGGCATAGTTTATTTCAGGTACTACTAGGTCCAATCAACCACTAAAAATGAAGATGAATAATGTAATTAGATTTGGGGCAGGGAGAATAAGCTTTCAAAGAAACAGTGTAACTGACAATTCAAGTTTCTTGAAAGTTGATAGAATTGACACAAATTATCAGTTATCAGACATTTAATATTATTGAGTAGGAAAAAACTGATGAGAAATTTTTGGGGAGGGAACTACAGTTAGACAAGCAAAGTTGTCATTTGTTAAGCTTGTTCTAAGCTCATTTCACATGTGATGCAAGTGTGTTATTATTATCGTGTTTTGCATGCGGCAGTTATGAGCTTCAGGCTAAGAAGACCATATATCTGGCAAAGTCAAGATCCAAAAACAGAAACAGGATCTAACTATAAAGCCTAGTTGTTGTTGTTGTTGTTTTTTAATCTATGGAGAATAACAATCAGAAGAAAATTTGACCATTATTCTCTTTTGCTTTTTTAACTTAAAAAAAAAATTGTATTCTTAGTTGGAGGATAATTGCTTTTCAAATTGTGTTGGTTTCTGCCATGTGATGACAGGAATCAGCCATAGGTATACACATGTCCCCTCCCTCCTGAGCTTCCCTCCCACCTCCCACCCCATCACACCTCTCTAGGTTGTCACACAGCGATGGACTGAGCTCCCTGTTCATACAGCAAATTCCCACTGGTTGTCTATTTTATCCATGGTAAAGGGTACTGTGGAGAAGGCAATGGCAACCCCCTGAAGTACTCTTGCCTGGAAAATCCCATGGATGGAGGAGCCTGGTGGGCTGCAGTTCATGGAGTTGCAAAGAGTCAGACACGACTGAGCGACTTCACTTTCACTTTTCACTTTCATGCATTGGAGAAGGAAATCCCTGTCCTTCATTAACTCCCAAAGTTTGCTCAAACTCATGTCTGTTGAATCAGTGATGTCATCCAACCATCGCATCTTCTGTCACCTCCTTCTCCTCCTGCCTTCAATCTTTCCACTCCAGTGTTCTTTCCTGGAGAATCCTAGGGACATGGGAGTCTGGTGGGCTGCCGTCTATGGGGTCGCACAGAGTTGGATGCGACTGAAGTGACTTAGCAGCAAAGAGTACTGATGAACAAATTCACAAGGCAGCAACAGAGACACAGACACAGAAGACAGACTTGTGCAGACAGTGAGGGGAGGAGAAGGAGAGGGCAGGACCAACTGAGAGGGAAGCACCAGACATGTAAGGCTTAGGTTTTGTTTCCAAATTGACCATGAACTTGTAGTCATTTATTCAAAATATATTATTGAGTGTCTATTCTATATCAGATTTTTTAGGCACTGGGAATGCAGTGACGTAGGCAGGATGAAACTAACTTTTTACTTAGAAGTTGTTGTTGTTGTTTAGTTGCTAAGCCATGTCCAACTCTTTGCAGCTCCATGGGCTTCCCTGTCTTTCATTAACTCCCAGAGTTTGCTCAAACTCATGTCTGTTGAATCAGTGAAGTCATCCAACCATCCCATCTTCTGTCACCCCCTTCTCTTCCTGCCTTCAATCTTTCCCAGCATCAGAGCAGCTCTTCACATCAGGTGGCCAAAGTATTGGAGCTTTAGCAATCAGTCCTTCCAATGAATATTTAGGGTGGATTTCCTTTAGGATTGACGGCTTTGATCTCTTTGCTGTCCAAAGGACACCCAAGAGTCTTCCCCAGCACCACAGTTTGACACATCAATTCTTTGGCACTCAGCCTTCTTTATGGCCCAACTCCCTCATCCATTCAAGACTGCTAAAAAAAAAAAAAAAACAAAACAGAAAAAAACACACAAAACTATAGCTTTGACTATAGGGACCTTCTTCAACAAAACAATGTCTCTGCTTTTTAATATGCTGTCTAGGTTTGTCATAACTTTTCTTCCAAGGAGCAAGCTTCTTTTAATTTCATGGCTGCTGTCACCACCTGCAGTGATTTTGGAGCCCAAGAAAATAAAATATATTACTGTTTCCACTTTTCCCCATCTATTTGCCATGAAGTGATAGGACCAGACCCATGATCTTAGTTTTTTGAATGTTGAGATTTAAGCCAGTTTTTTCACACTCTCCTTTTTCACTTTCATCAAGAGGCTCTTTAGTTCCTCTTCACTTTCAGCCATTAGAGTGATTTCATCTGCATATCTGAGGCTGTTGATTTTTCTCCCAGCAATCTTGATTCCAGCTTGTGCTTCATCCAGCCCAGCGTTTCTCATGATGTACTCTGCATATAAGTTAAATAATCAGGGTGACAATATACAGCCTGGACATACTTCTTTCGAAATTTGGAACTAGTCAATTGTTCCATGTCACATTCTAACTGTTTTTTATTTTTAATATAAACTTATTTATTTTAATTGGAAGCTAATTACAATATTGTATTGGTTTTGCCATACATCAACATGAATCCACCACAGGTGTACACATGTTCCCCATCCTGACCTCCTTTCCCACCTCCTTCCCCATACCATCCCTCTGGGTCACCCCAGTGCACCAGCCTCAAGCATCCTGTATCATGCATTGAGCCTGGACTGGTGATTTGTTTCACATATGATATTATATAGGTTTAGTGCCATACTCCCAAATCATCTCACCCTCACCCTCTCCCACAGAGTCCAAAAGATTGTTCTATACATCTGTGTCTCTTTTGCTGTCTCACATACAAGGTTATCATTACCATCTTTCTAAATTCCATATATATGCCTTAATATACTGTATTGGTGTTTTTCTTTCTGACTTACTTCACTCTGTATAATAGGCTCCAGTTTCATCCACCTCATTAGAACTGATTCAAATGTATTCTTTTTAATGGCTGAGTAATACTCCATTGTGTATATGTACCACAACTTTCTTATCCAGTCATCTGCTGATGGACATCTAGGTTGCTTCCACGTCCTGTTCATCTCACCCTCACCCTCTCCCACAGAGTCCAAAAGATTGTTCTATACATCTGTGTCTCTTTTGCTGTCTCACATACAAGGTTATCATTACCATCTTTCTAAATTCCATATATATGCCTTAATATACTGTATTGGTGTTTTTCTTTCTGACTTACTTCACTCTGTATAATAGGCTCCAGTTTCATCCACCTCATTAGAACTGATTCAAATGTATTCTTTTTAATGGCTGAGTAATACTCCATTGTGTATATGTACCACAACTTTCTTATCCAGTCATCTGCTGATGGACATCTAGGTTGCTTCCACGTCCTGGCTATTATAAACAGTGCTGCGGTGAACATTGGACTACACGTGCCTCTTTCAATTCTGGTTTCCTCGGTGTGGGAGGAAACAATCCCCAGCAGTGGGATTGCTGGGTCGTATGGCAGTTCTATTTCCAGTTTTTTTAAGGAATCTCCACACTCTTCTCCATAGTGGAGAACTAGTTTGCATTTTCACCAACAGTATAAGAGGGTTCCCTTTTCTCCACACCTTCTCTAGCATTTATTGCTTATAGCTTCTTTTGCTTCTTGACTTGCACACAGATTTCTCAGGAGTCAGGTCAGGTGATCTGGCATTCTCATCTCTTGAAGAATTTTCTACAGTTTGTTGTGATCCACACAGTCGAAGGCTTTAGCATAGTCAATAAAGCAGAAGTAGATGTTTTATTTAGAAGTGATGAGCCCTATTTGATGACTTATCTATCTCATTGAAAAATGTAGAAGAATCAAGGTGAATCAGTCCTGAGCATAGAGACAAAGAAAAGATCAAATAGTAAAAGTAAGAGCAGACTAAATATCAGAAAAATTTACCCACATAAACCTATGTTCTAAATGGAATTTAATGGTGTATAAATTTCTGGATATTGAAGTAGAATATCCAGAAGTAGTTTAAGCCATAAACCTTTTTTAAATTTATTACATTAATTTTTAAATTAATTCAATTTTAAAGTTATCTTTTTTGAGGGATAATTTATATACATAATCCAGCAGCTAGCTCACTAAACGCAGGCGGCTGTGAGCCCGCTCACTAAGCACTGCCGAGAGGAGCTACCCCACGTCTGAGGTCAGGGGCAGCGGCCTAGAGTGACAGGCTGCGATGTCGCAGAAACGCCGAGAGAAGCTACCCTGCATCCAAGGTCAGGGGCGGTGGCCGAGAGGAGCTACCCAGCGTTTGAGATCAGTGGTGGCTGGGAGGAGCTACCTCACGTCTGAAATCAGGGGTGGTGGCCGGAGGAGACACCCTGCATCCGAGGCAAGGGGGCCGGGAGAAGCCACCTCGGGCCCGAAGCCAGGGCTGGTGGCCAGGAGGAGCAACCCGAGGAGTGGTGGCTGGACAGGCACAGGAGGGCCTAGAGGAGCCATCCCACAGTGAAGGTCAGGAATGGCAGTGGTAAGGAGATACCCCTCGTCCAAGGTAAGGAGCAGCGGCTGTGCTTTGCTGGAGCAACCGTGAAGAGATACCCCTCGCCCAAGGTAAGAGAAACNGGAGACCCAGGTTTGATCCCTGGGTTGGGAAGATCCCTTGGAGAAGGAAATGGCAGTCCACTCCAGTACTATTGCCCGGAAAATCCCATGGACAGAGGAGCCTGGTAGGCTACAGTCCATGGAGACTCGCAGAGTCGGACACGACTGAGCGACTTCACATTCACGTAAGATAATGTGAGCACTACAGACCATTGTAGAAAGTAATAATGATAGCATAATATTACGTAAAAACAGATTATAATCTGATCACTGAAACAAGATGGCAGAGGAGTAGGTGAACGTGGAGTACATCTCGCTCCATGGATACATCAGGAATACACCTTCAGACACAGAGGGGCATGAGGAACACCAGCTAAGAACAGATAGGAGTCCCTGAACAGTGGGAAAGAGTGTATAGACCCAAGCAAAACCAGGTAGGATGAAGGAACTGGGCGAAAAACTGGAGTATTAGGAGGACTGGATCTGCTCTCAGCATGTAGGGAACTGAAGCAGGGGTCCGATCCTCATATCAAGGCAGTTGTCTGAGTCAGGGGAGGAACATTTAAGGCTGAGAATGAAACAGCTGATCTGTGGCAGCCTGAATGGAATGAGAATCAAACAGTCCTTGCCACAGCCATACATACCCTGGACAGGGGCACGGATCCCCTAGAAGGTGTAGTGGCTTGGAGATGGAGTTTGGGAGCTGTGAAGCAATCCCAGGGTGAGGATTGCTGTTGACTGCGGAGAGACAGAGGGGATGTAAGGGAGGAGACTGTGATGGGAAATGCCTGTGGAGGAAACCAGGAAGCCGTGGAAGCAAGGCGATACTGCTGAGTCATGCATAGTGGGTGGAGCCATCACCATAGACTCTCTCTCCACAGGCCAGCTATGGAGCTGAACAATAGAGAGACTGGCCCATCAAATCCCTGAGGCACTGAACTACAGAGTAGGACCACACTCAGGATGCCCCTTTAAGGGCATGACACACCGATCTACAGAGTAGGAACCCACCCAGGGGTGTCCCTCTATGTGCCTGATGCCTCAAACAACAGAGGAGGACCCCAGGAAAGGAAGCACCTTAAAAGCTGAATGGGCAGAGCTACTGAGAAAGACTGGCCATAGAGGCCTTCTGATCGCCAGCTACAAGAGGCTCGATAAAAGACTCTGATAGGGCCATAACCCCTGCAGCAGAGGCAATCCATGTCCCTGCACACTTGGCACCACCAGGGTCCCAGCAAGCCAAGCAGCTGCGTGACCTTCACACTCAACTCCCACTGGGGCAGAGCTGCCACAGGCAAAAAATAAAAATAAAAAATTTGTGCCTGTGTACACAGAGTCGCTTTGGTGGTGTCTCTTTGGTGACTCTTTGCAACCCTGTAGACTATGGCCTGCCAGGCTTCTCTGTCAGGGGGGGTTCTCCAGGCAAGAATACTGGAGCATATTGGCCAATATTGGTCGCCATACCCTTCTAGAGCTCTATGTTCCCTTCTGCCCTAGCCGCCAAGCCCCCTGAGTACCTGGTGCTGCTNGGATGAGATGGCTGGATGGCATCACGGACTCAATGGACGTGAGTCTGAGTGAACTCCGGGAGTTGGTGATGGGCAGGGAAGCCTGGCATGCTGCGATTCATGGGGTCGCAAAGAGTGGGACACGACTGAGTGACTGAACTGAACTGAACTGATACTTTGCATAGCATATGATGAAATGTATGTTTTGGTGAATTTTGGAAAATGTGTACAAACTACCCTCCATCTCGCAATCAAAATGCAAACCATTCTGAAAAGTGATGTCAGCAAGATGCCTGAATAGGAAACTATAGTATCTTCCTCTCCCTATGCTGGCAACACCTCAACAATAATACGTAAACCAACTCCGTTTTTGAGAAATCCAGAAATTAGAAGGCTCCTATACCCCAGGGGACTGCAAATAGTCTTACCAAAGTTAGTAGCAAAATTTGTGGCAGTCACTTACCATAGTGCCTCCTCTTGGCTCGGTTGAGTGGCTCGGGAGAATATTCCCAGCTCCATAGTTCTCCATAGAGAGAAAAAAGGAAGGCTGGACACTAAATCCAACGTTCAGAATTTTCAGGGAACAGCCCAAGTAATTACTTTCGGTCCTGGCTGAATCTAAGTGCTGACAGCAAAGGCCATTAGGTCGGTGACTGCTGAGAACAAGGGCGATGGTTGGGAGCACTCACTCACTTCACACCCTTCCACCGGCTCAGTGCAGAGCCAAGTGGGAGGAACGTTCCAGCTCCTGGCTTCTCTCTGGGAAGGGGAAGTGTTGGAGCATGTGTCCAGTCTTCCGGGCTTTCAGGCATCTGCCTAAAGGCCTGGTTTCCACCTCTCTTGCTCTGGAGTGCTGATGGACCAAGAGACACAGAGAGGGAACTCGGAGAACAAAGGAGCGCTTAGCAGGATACTACTATCCCGAAGACCCACAGTAGAGCTGCCAGGCTGATACAGCTTGACAGTTTCTCTCTTGGGGGAAGAAAGAGAAGTGGACCATCAGTCTAACATTCTAATTTTTTCAGGCACCTGCCCGAGGGACTGGTTCTGTCTCACCTGACTCACTGCTTATGGAATCTGACATGCTCTAGAAGCCTACGTACATGGAAAACAAGAGACCCTGGGGGTTTGAGGCAGCTCCAGAGAACCGGTATCACTGCAGACATGCCTGAGGAGGCAAGGGATAAACATTAATAGTCCCTGAAAAAAAGAAGGCAGCAAATCCATCTAACTGGGAATTTACATTTGCAAGTCCAAAAAGGGCACATTCACAGGGAAGGTTTGAAAGGCTCACAGAATCTCTAACTGGTCTGTTTGGTGAAGATATTTCCCTATATAAAGGCAGTCCATAAGTACCAAGAGAGGTGGCTGTTTTTGGTTTTTGAGTTTTTTTTAATATGTGGATTCTAACACAAAGATACAAGACATATGAAGAAACAAGGACATGTGGCTCAATCAAAGGAACATGATACACCTTCAAAAACTGACCGAAAACAGAGATACAGGAATTATTTGACAAAGACTCCATTAACTCAGGAAAACAATTTATGAACAAAACAAGAATATCGACAGACCTAGAAATATAGGAATCAAACAAATTTTGGAGATGAAGAATACAATAACTGAATTGAAAATTCCACTAGAGGTGTTCCACAGAAGACTTAACTAAGCAGAAGAATCAGTGAACTTAAATAAAGTCATTTGAAGTTATGCAGTTATTGTCCAGGACCAGGGTCTTTTCTAATGAGTCAGCTCTTCTCATCAGGTGGCCAAAATATTGGAGCTTCAGCTTCAGCATCAGTCCTTCCAATGAATATTCAGGAATGATTTCCTTTAGGATGGACTGGTTTGATCTCCATGCAGTCAAGGGACTCTCAAGAGTCTTCTCTAGCACCACTATTCAAAAACATCAATTCTTCAGTGCTCAACCTTCTTTGGGGCTTCCTGGGTGTTTCAGACAGTGAAGAATCTGCTTGCAATGAAAGAGAACCAGGATCAGTTCCTCAGTTGGAAAGATCCCCTGGAGAAGGGAATGGCTACCCACTGCAGTATTCTTGCCTGGTGATTCATGGACTGAATAGCCTGGTGGGCTGCAGTCCATGGGGTTGCACAGAATTGGACATAACTGAGTGACTAACATTTTCGCTTTACATCCTCACCAACTGTTGTTTTCTCATTTTTGTTTGTGTTTGTTTTGTTCTTAATGGTCATCCTAATGGGTATGATGTGATGTATCATTGTAGCTTTTATTTGCTTCACTAGTTATTGGTAATGCTGATTGCTCATTGATTATTAATGTCTCTTTTCACATATTTGTCCATCATTTGTACATCTTCTTTGGAGAAATGTCTACTCAAGTCCTTTCTCATTTTTTAATTAGGTTATTACCTGTGTGCTTTCTTCCCACCATAGAATATTTTTGTCTTTAGAGATATCAATTGCCGCAGCAATATATTTTTCTTTCCCTGTGAAATAGAACCTATCCATTCCATATAGAGTGTTGTACCCCTTATTCCTGGTATGAAATGCAATCCAAATCCCAGTTTTGAAGCTACATGTGACAACCAAGCATCACTTCAAAAGTGTGGTTCATATTGTCCTCTAGTAAACAGAAAAAACACATAAACCATTTCTGTTACCTCAAAATATTCCTTTTCTCTTTTGCATGAATCCCCTCTTCCACACTCAGTCCCTGGAAACCATTGATCTGATTTCTATCTCTGTGCTTTTGTTTTTTCTCTAGAATATTATAGAAATGAACAAAGTATGTAACCTTTTACCTACCCTCACTTTTTAAGATTTATCTATTTTGTTACATGTATCAAAAGATATATTGCTTTGTTAGTTGCTAAATAGTATTCCAGCTTGTTTTGACTTTTTCAAGAACTTGGTTGCAATGCCTCATGTAATAATATACGAAGGATACTGACAATGAAGTGCCCGAATCAAATTTAGCACCTGAGAAACAGAAGCCATGTTGAATCACAAGCAGATTCAAAGGGAAGTAAACATCCAAGGTTAGACTTTCTTGCTTATGATTTTGGATAGATGATTTTCTATTTTAAGGCCTATGGTGAATTGAGGAGGTACCACTGGAACTTAACTTTTCTCTTCCCAAATCTGGAATAACACCAATGTGTGCAGTCTATCATTTGGTGAAATGAAGCTCTTGCTTACTGGTGGAGGAGGAAATAAAAATAAATTGCAGACGTCTCATTCAAATTACCGGTTTCAATCCTGCTTAATCATCAAAATTACTGTTAGAAACGAGGAGCCACCAGGCTCCTCTGTCCATGGAATTCTTCAGGCAAGAATACTGGAGTGGGTTGCCATGCCCTCCTCCAGGAGATCTTCCCAACCCAGGGATCAAACCAGGGTCTTCTGCATTGCAGGCAGATTCTTTACCACCTGAGCTATCAGGGAATCCCCATATTATAAACATGTACATATACTAATCCCTACTCCTGACTTCAGCATTAGAATCTATAGATTGGTGGTAGAGTGTGTCTTTTAAACATGGGAATTGGCTCCAGTGAATAAACAGAGTTGAGAATCCATGTTTGAAGCTCTCTTTGCTTCTGAAAACTTGAATTGTCTGGTGTAAGAGACCAGCTTCACCTGTGCTCGTCTATTTTCCTCCTCTTTTCCCACTATGAGGCAAAGACTGAGACATCTGTGGAGAAGCTGGTGACACCCATATTCACATTTTGTAAGGCTGGATGTGGGTGCCAGGAGCTAAGCTTTAAAGGGTCCTGCAAGTGAAAGCAAAGGCGACAGTGACAGTCGCTTAGCTGTGTCTGACTCTGTGTGACCCCAGGGCTGCAGCCCGCCAGGCTCCTTCATCCATGGAATTCTCCAGGCAAGAATGCTGGAGCGGGTAACTGTTTCCTTCTCCAGAGGATCTTTCCCACCCAGGGATCAAGCCCGGGTCCCCACTGCAGGCAGATCCTTAACCGCCTGAGTCACCAGGGAAGCACCAGGAAGGGTCTTGTGGACACCCATTATCCCCCCAGCTCCATTCGTTGAAGACACAAAGCCTCATTCATTGAAGACATGAATTCATTGAAGCCATGAAGCTTCATTCACTGAAGATGTGAAGCTCCATTCATGAGAGGGAGGGCCAATAAGGAGCCAACGTCAGGCGTGGAGAGACCGAAGTCAACTTATTGGTTTACTTTTAAGCAGAGCACAACATCCAGAGTGGTAGGAGCCACATATTATGAACCATGGTTAATTATGTGACCAGAATACTAGACTGAAATAATGGCCAGCCTAATGTTTGAGCCAGCTTAATGGGTGGGTTATATAAAGTCTGTAACTAAACATACATAAATTATGCAAAAATAGTCACTAAAATTGCCCGAACTATGGTGAAATGAAAAAGAATTGATTTGTTGTCTAAATAGAGATGAAGCTTCTTTTTTTCCTACAGACTTAATTTTGTGGTGATGATTACTGACCATTGTAGAGGAAATGAAACCATTCCTAGGCTGAAACCAAAGGAAATTTACAGTGAAATATCTGACCACATCTTTCTAAATAATCTGGAAAGCTCTAACTCATGCCTTGAAGTTTCTGAAGAGTTTTTAATTTTCCTTCCTCTTTTGCAGAAGCCAGAATGATTTAATTTAGACTCATACATGTTCATAGCTGGCACAGTTTAGGTGGAATGAAAACAAATACATAAGTGGCTTTTAAACATTAATTTAAAGGTAGCATTTGGTGGCCTGGGTAGCAGCATGGGAGATGGGAAAGAGCATGTCCTGGGCTAGGAGCTCTGAGTGTCTCCTCTGCTCACAGCTGCTTCAGAGCCAATGCCCAGATGGCTTCCTCACCCCCATCATCAGGCTTCTGTGGGCCACATGACCCTGTCACTGTGGGCACAGATGATTACCTCAGAGCCAAATGCTTCACCCAAAACACGCAAGGGCTGGCAGACGGTCTCTGGGACATGGTGCTAAAAAGTCTGCTCAATAGAAGGGCTCCATACAAAGCAGTGACTGGCTAACCAATCGGGTCCTCTCTCAGGGAGAATTTGGTTCGTCCGTAGAGATCGAAGGAGAATCAATGCAAGCACACATTAAAAGTTGAGTCACTCCTTGAAGAGAAAGTTAAAGGAGTAAAGATACCTCTTCTAAGGAGTCAATAAGTACAAGGGCCTTCATCACTCCTGAAGCAAGACTGTGTCACACCAGTCTACTCCAAATATTGGTGGTGGACCAAGCAGGAAGGATATGTATACACATGTGGTAGACATTTATATGTATATCAGTTCAGTTCAGTTCAGTTCAGTCGCTCAGTCATGTCCGACTCTTTGCGACCCCATGAATCGCAGCACGCCAGGCTTCCCTGTCCATCACCAACTCCCGGAGTTCACTCAGACTCACATCCATTGAGTCTGTGATAACATCCAGCCATCTCATCCTCGGTAGTGCCCTTCTCCTCCTGCCCCCAATCCCTCCCAGCATCAGGGTCTTTTCAAATGAGTCAACTCTTCGCATGAAGTGGCCAAAGTGCTGGAGCTTCAGTTTGAGCATCATTCCTTCCAAAGAAATCCCAGGGCTGATCTCCTTCAGAATGGACTGGTTGGATCTCCTTGTAGTCCAAGGGACTCTCAAGAGTCTTCTCCAACACCACAGTTCAAAAGCATCAATTCTTCGGCGCTCAGCCTTCTTCATAGTCCAACTCTCACATCCATACATGACCACAGGAAAAACCATAGCCTTGACTAGACGGACCTTAGTCAGCAAAGTAATGTCTCTGCTTTTGAATATGCTATCTAGGTTGGTCATAACTTTTCTTCACATTATATATGTACACATATATATGCATATATATGTGAATAAGCCTTTCATTTCCTGCCATACTCTGGGCTTAAAGTCTTAGTGGAGAATACAGGGGGGGAAAAAAAAAAGAAAAACAATGCTATGATGTAAAAAGGAAGCTCATGCCCTTAACCCCCAGGTCTGGGGTCAGGGGTAGCTTCCCAGATGAAATGACACAAAACTAGATCTGAAAGATGAAGAGGAAATAAACACATAAGCTAAGGCCAAAGAGGAAAAAGAGTATGGTGTCTTCAGGGGATGGAAAGAACAATGGTTGGATCAGGGAGGGCAATGGAACGGGGAGGGGTGGGAGCAAATGGAGGTCCCAAAGGAGATGGGAGGCTGGAGGGTCGGGGGCATGGGGTAATCTCGAGTGTCGTCTGTAAGCCACACTGAGCAGCTGGGATTATCTCCTGAGGGCTAACTGGCACCACTGATGGCTTTTATGCAGGGAGTGACACATTGCTAAGTAAGGAGGAACTGACCAGATGCTTCTCTCTTCCAGGAACAAATGCCAATGACTACTACATGACTTTGGCCTCCAGCATATGTTTGCACTAGACTAATATAGACCTTATTTTAAATTTTGTTTTTCCATTAATTCTTAATAAAAATAATGAAAAATAGTAATAATAATAATATGGGGTCATATGCCCCATAAAATAGAAAGGAGCAGTATTTCGACCTTGTCAGATAATATTCTAAGTAAAATTAACTGATTAAAGACACCTATGAGAAAACAGATTTTAAAATTTCCAATTCTGGGTCTTTTCCATTGTGTTTTGAATCATCTGTATAAACTCATAGTATGTTACGCATTTCTTTCTTTATTGGTTCTTTCACCCTCAAAGATAATTCTTTCCCAAACTTGGCCCTGACATTCGCATGTTAGGTGGACATAAAGGAACAGTTTCTGTTAACTTTTGGTCACTCAGCAATGTGTGTGCTTATTGTAAACATGCGAGGTATATACCTTCAGGAGGATTGGAGAAAGAAAATATGCAGCTCTAAATCTCAAAGATTATGATCTAAGTAAGGCATGCACCAAATACAAGGAGGAAGTCCAACTCATTAAAGCAACTTTTAAGCAGGGTTGAAAAAGAGTTGGACATGACTTAGCAACTGAACAACAACAACAAGCAGGTGAGAAGTAACAGCTCAAAGCAACCAAGAATGGGAATTTGTGTGTCTTTCTGCGTGGTCCATTGACACCTACTGAATCAGAATCTCCCAAGGCATTTTAAATGAGAGTCCATTTAAGGCACATGCTAAAATTTGAAATTTAAAATTTAATAAGTGTTACAGGAAATGAGATGAAAGGAATGATTTCATTTTCCTGTTGCTCAAAGAGAACTTGAAAACACCATGGAAGTTTAGTGAGGATATGCACAGGGTGAGTCAGAATGTGGAGAAAACCACTGACTGCCGTGGGACCAGTGCTCCTCTCTTGGACTGCTACCTTTTCTAGACATGAGGAACCTTGCCATGAGAGATGCTCTCGCTTCTCTCGCTTGATGGTTCACAGAAGGAAGTAATACCATGACTCTTTCTTTCAGTGGCCAGTACACAGGACTTGGCCACTTAGATTCACAAAACTATTTGGATTCCATTCATTTCAGACCAGTTTTCCCCATGATGTCTTCTTCCGGTCCCCACGCTGCATTCTAGGAACCTGAATGACTCATTTGAGATCTCCTTGCAGCAAATTTGTCCCTACAGTGGATGTGTCCATCAGTGACTTAAAAAGCCTCAAAGATAATTGCGGGTGTGGTTCCAGACCACTGCACTAAAGTGAGCCACACAAATTTTCTAGTTTCCCAGTGCAGAGACATTACTTTGCCAGCAAAATTCCATCTAGTCAAAGCTATAGTTTTTCCATTAGTCTTGTATGGATGTGAGAGTTGGACTATAAAAAATGCTGAGAGCTGAAGAACTGACGCTTTTGAATTGTGGTTTTGGAGAAGACTCTTGCAAGTCCCTTGGACAGCAAGAAGATCCAACCGGTCTGTCCTAAAGGAAATCAGTCCTGAATATTCATTGAAAGGACTGATGCTGAAGCTGAAACTCCAATACTTTGGCCACCTGATGCAAAGAGGTGACCCATTTGAAAAGACACTGATGCTAGGAACGATTGAAGGTGGGAGGAG
Source organism: Aepyceros melampus (assembly GCA_006408695.1). Lineage (NCBI taxonomy): Eukaryota > Metazoa > Chordata > Mammalia > Artiodactyla > Bovidae > Aepyceros > Aepyceros melampus. Next base: position 144,550 of record SJXQ01001273.1, read on the forward strand.
AAGGGGACAACAGAGGATGAGATGGTTGGATGGCATCACCAACTCGATGGACATGAGTTTGAGCAAGCTCCAGGAGTTGGTGATGGACAGGGTGGCCTGGCTTGCTGCAGTCCGTGGGGTCGCAAAGAGTCAGACACAACTGGGCAACTAAACTGAACTGAAGTGCATATAAAAGTTACACTTACACTATGCTGTAGTCTATTAAGTATGTAATAGCACTATGTCCAAAAAACAATGTACATACCTTAAATAAAAATATTTTGCTGCTAAAAAATGCTAACCATCATCTGGATCTTCAGTGACTCCTAGTAGTGAAACAAAAAAAAATCACTGATCACAAATCACAGTAAGAAAATGATGAAAAAGATTGAAATATTGCAAGAATTACCCAAAAGAGACAAGAATGAGCAAATGCTGTTTGAAAAATGGTGCCGAAAGACTTATTTGCAGGCTGCCACAAATCTTCAACTTATGAAAAGCACAATATCTGTGAAGTGCAGTAAAAGAAGATGTGCCTGCAGTTTCTCTTCTTTGTAGAGTAGTCACACTGAAAACATGAGGATTGCCAAAGGGAGGCAGGTTGAAGTTCCCTCCAGCCCAGTCAGCAGCATCCAGACATCCACCAACTTGAGCCTGCAAGCCGAGGGCAGCCACAGAATGCCTTGGCCTTTGTGTGAACTGTAAATTTATTTAAAACTTGTTGGTTTTACTTTTACATTCCAATATTTTCTCTAGGTTAGAATAAAAGTGGAGCTTCCCAGGTGGTACTAGTGCTAAAGGATCTGTCCACCAGTGCAGGAGACACAAGAGACACGTGTTCAGTCCCTGGGTCGGGAAGATCCCCCAGTGGAGGGCATGGCAACAGACTCCAGTGTTCTCGCCTGGAGAATCCCATGGACGGAGGAGCCTGGCAGGCTCAGTCCACAGGATAGCGAAGAATCAGACATGACTGAAAACAACTTAGCACACAGAGAAAAAAATAACCAAATCTTCTCTATATATAGAACCTTTCAGTCTACAAAAAGTCCTCACGGAAAGTTTCATTTATTTTTCCCTACTTTGGCTGTTGCTTAGTCTGTCAAGCACTGGGCTTGGCCTGACCAGGTACTTTGGAGTTTTCCACATGAGGATCATAATTTTTCTTAGGCTTTCCTTCACCAGCCATTTCTCTGCTATCATTCTGCCTCTTGGTAGGTTTTCTCTAAGTCTCTTCCAGCTCTTTTAAGTCTTAGCTTGAGATGCTATGTAGGACTGCATAAACTGTCAAAAGATATTCTGTAGAAGCATGGAAGCTATTTTTATGAAGAATATGCATCAATCATGTCATATAATGTAGAGGCAATATGTCACAATGGTTAGGAGCCCGAGTTTAGGGATTCACACAGACAAGCTGGTCACCCAGACCAAACTTCAAATGCTGTTCTATTTCTTACTGGCTGTATTTTAGGAAATCTCTTCGAGTTATGGCTTTCTTGTCTACAAAGTGAGCTTAATAAGACATCTACTGTAAACATCTGCTGAGGAAATCACATGAGATAATGGACATAAGACCCTCAACATAGTGTCACTGTGTGTGCTCAATAAATATTAGATATTAATAATATTGTGATTATTGGAGAATCAAGCAAAAGTGATAAATGAACCCTGCCCTTGAGAGGAAAATGTGTTACTTGCATTCAGGAAACACAGACAACTTTGCAAATAATTGTGAAATAAAAGAGCGTGTGCTTTGCACATCTGTTTTTGTTTTATGTGTTTGCCTGCATAACATCCTCTCCTCTTTCTTTTAGTAAAAATCGTCCTCCTTTATTAGATTCTCTCTTCTTTCCCACACGGTCTGATTGTGCTGTAGAACTGTCTGTCCAGTCCAAGCCCACGGCCACTCGCCCCTACCACGGGGAGCCAGGGGCCCTAAACTGGGAGAAGGCGAGTCTCTTCTGCTGGAGACCGGCTCTCTAGTGGACTGACATACAGTGGGAGCAGTTAAGGAGAATCATTTCCATGACACTGCCTAGGGAAAGCCTGGATTCCTTCTCTTGTTGAGATTTCGGGGCTGGGCTAGAAGTTGACCTTGCCGATACTTCTTTCAGTTTTGTAAACTACTCAGACCCCTTAGGCAGAGTTGAGTTCTGTATTTCTCACACTCAAAGAGCCCCGAGAGAGACGCAAAGTGCAATAAAGGCCAAGCTAGACGGGCTAAGTGCTGGGTTTAGAAGGAGATGACTTTTGCCTGATGTGACCAGGTGTGCTGTGCCCCTGAAACTGGGCGGCGCGTAATGAAAAGACAGACGCAGGTAACCTGGCAAGCCGGGAGTCAGGGGCCTCCTGCTCTCCGTGGCAGGAGGACAAAGGGCTCCTTTCAGCCAGCACTTTTATTGGCAGAAGTCACAGCAGATCTTTAGGAAACAATACCTCGGGGAGTTTGATCAGCGCACCACAAAGAGGGAGTCAAGTTAGGGCTCTGCTGTTGATCAGGAACATCTTGTTTTGTTTCCATGGAATCGGAGGCAGGGGCAGGCAGCGAAGCGGAGCCGTCCGCCGCAAGAATGTTCGTTCGGCTTCCTTCCCAGTGCCGTCAGGAGGGCGCAGTGCGCAGCAGCCCGGCCCTGGAGCAGGTCCTGGTGCCTGCTCTGCCAGGCTGCCGCAGGGGTGGAGGTGGTATATCCCACAGGGGTCCATGAGATGGATCGGTCACGTTCTATCTCCGTGTCCTCTTCTACTCTTGCCGTCAAGGCCCTTTGCTCTCTGCCTGACAGTCTCATGACTTTTCCTGCCTCGTGGCTTCTGTCCAATGCCTCTTCTCTATGTTTCTCTTCACTCTTTTCCATCCTGATGTTGGAAATTCTGTTAAATCTTGCATTAAATTTCCAAAGAGAAAGTATCAGATTGGTCAGTCAACTGTCATCCAGTTTAAAACACCTCTTAGACAAAGCTGTTTTGCCAGAGTGACTTTTTAGAGGTCTGGCCAGGTGCTTCTGCCAGGAGAGGGATCCCAGGTCTCAGAGAATAGAGACCCCTGTGTTGGAGAACAGGGCTGTGGACTGGCAGACATGAATAGTGCCATGTGCAGGAAAGGCTCCAGGGCATGTCCTTTGGATTCATTTCATGGGCAATAAAAAGACACTGAAGGTTTTCAGAAGACTATTAGAATTCTCTTTAGAAAAATCAGTTAGTAGTCTGTGGGGATAGGACTATCAGTGCAGAATACAGGGAGAGCAGTGCAGAGGTCCAAGTAAAATGTGCTAGAGTCCAAGTAAGAAGTTATCAGATCCTAGGGCTTGAGCGGGGCCTCTTCCCTGGGGAATGGAAATTTAAAAGAGAAAGGCATTTAGAACAATTAGGCACCAGGTTGGGTAAGGGAGGAGAAGAAGAAGGAACCATCAAAAATAACTTTGAAGCTTTGAATTTGTGTGACAATACCAAATAGAGGAATAGGAAATTCAAACCAGCATGTAGGAGGACAGGAAGGGTGAATTCTACTTTGGACATAGTCATAATTCAAGACAGAAGTTGCCTCACAATGATCAGAATTAGTATTTTTTAATTTATATTTTTAATTTTAATGCATAAAACTTTGTTTGGATGAAATTTTAAGTGTAAGATCAATATGTCAAGCAAAATAAAAGTGAAGCTATTCTTCTTGGTGGGCTTGGGTAGGAGGGTCCCAGAGCTTCCCTACTCACCCTGCTCTTATTACTTCACCACTTCTAACATATCTAAGTGGGCAACTTAATGATGCATGGAGAGATGCTGGGGAAAGTGCTCTATCTTTTGTAGATGGAAGAAACTGCTGTCCAAGGAGGAAAATGAACTGCCCAAGGGCCTACAGCTGGTCAATAAAAGGTCTAGGACAAAACCCCAGGTTTCCTAATGCACAGTTCACCAACAAATGTCTACTGTGTGCCTGGCCCTGAGCTAAGGCTTCAGTGTGACAAAGGGAGTCTGTCTTCACAGAATCTATATTCCAAACGAACATGTGATACTTTCAGAATGGTTATCCTCTGGAGAAAACAGAACAGCCTGCTGTGGGAGAGGGAAGCAGGCTGGGCTGGTAGGGAATAAGAAGGAGCCAGCTGTATGACAAGCTAGGGGAAGTGGGATCCAAGAAGGAAGAGCAATTGGAAATACCCAGAGGCAGAAATGAACTGGAAGTATTTGAAGAACAGAAAGGCATCCGCATATCTGAAAGGCAGTAAATAAATGAGAGGATAAATGGTAAAAGGTGAATGACATCCAAGGAGCAAACTGGGGGCAATCACGCACGCTCTTGCTTGGTGACGTTTGGTGTGCCAGTAAGACTTCTCTCAGTATTTATTTATTTAATTCCTTTTAGTTTTGGTTGCACTGGGTCTCGGTTTCTAGCATGGGCTTTCCCTAGTTGCAGAAAGCAGGGGCTGCTCTCTAGCTGTGATGCACAAGTTTCTCACTGCGGCAGCTCCTCTTGTTGCAGAGCATGGGCTCTGAGCACATAGGCTTCAGCTGTCGCAGCACGTGGGCTCAGCAGCTGCAGCTTGTGGGCTCCAGCGCCCAGGCTCAGGAGTTGGGGTGCATGCACTTAGTTGCTCTACAGCATGTGGGATCACCCCAGATCATGGATTGAACCCGAGCCCCCTGAATGGTCAGGTGGACTCTCATCCACTGTACCACCAGGAAAGTCCCCAGCAGGACGTTTGAATGGAGAGGGCCAGCAGGAACTGGGAAGTTGGATGGAGATCAGGGTAGAGATACACATTTACAAGACTATCTTTTCAGGGAAGAGTCATTTGAAACTCTAGAAGTACACCAGGCAGCCAAAGTTTGCAAGACTATTAGGAGAAATGGAAAAGAGCTGATAAAAGAAACCTGGGGAACATTTATAAAAGAAGGGAAAAAAAATTGCAGAACTAACAGAGCTAAGAGAAGTGCCAGCTACCTGCACCTTCACAGAAATCCCAGGTCCCATGACCTTCAAAACTGGGGAGGGTGTCAACGGTGTCAAATGCTGCCATCCCTCCAAAGTTCAAAGACCTGAGGGATAAAGTCTCTGCGCTGGACAACTAGGAAAACATAGCTGTCCAGGGGACCTGAAATTGTGATCTCCACAGGATGCTCATGCTTTCGGTTGAAATCACATAGCAAGGATTTGAGGCATGAATTACTTCAACTGGAAGTACAATTCGGTGCAGTCACGAGTCCTGTGCTGTGCCTTCGCATGTGCCGTAGCAGCCTTGGCCCTGGAGATAGAGATAAAGGATCATCGATGAAAAGGGGTAAGGAAACACACCCTCTACCCTCAAGAATTTCCTAGCGGAAGAGGTAAGTAGCCCAGGACAGTGTGACCGTCTATGGGAATCAATGTGTTCACTGTTGCCCCCCCCCAGGAAGTTTGATGTTAAGCGTGGCAGTGACAACACTGCTCGGGACAGGATTTCTGTTATAGCACTCACTTGTTCTGAAACATTGGCACAATCCTTGTGTTACAGAACCTGTGTGTGATGTGAAGGCCCTAGTATTGTATCAGGATCAGACTTCAGTTCAATTTGACCAACATTTAATCAGAACCTTCTGTACAAAAGGCATCACTTTAACACAACACGCAATCCCAAGCCTCAGCACTTGTGCAGGTGGTAAGAGATAGAAATACTGTAAGGAAAGTAATGTGCTTTGTGAGTTCAGAAGAGAGAGGATTCAATTCTAGCAGACTCTAGCTGAATTCACAGAGCAGTGACATTCCAGCTGCTTTTAGAGGGTTGGATAGGACTTCGCCAAGCCCTCCTGTTCAGTCATTGAAAGCTGATAGAGCATAATTTTCTAGCTACTAATGAGCAGCGGGGTCCCATCTGTCTCACTTGTTCACCTAGGCTTAAAGATGAAGTAAGGGACACTTAATGAACGCCCACTGAAAAAAGGAGCAGCGTCAGAGTGACACTAGGCAGTGGGTTCTATGTCTCAGCATCATGTTCCTCTGAATCCTTAGGATAGTGTTATGGTTACTGGAAATGAAGCTTGATGACAAAACTTCTTCCAGGGTGGTGAATAAATGAAACATGCTACCGCAAGAAATGCTGCAAGCGGAGCAAGGTCTGGGCTGCTAATTAACCATGTGTTTGTTTTAAAGCTCTTCTCGATGATAATATTTACCCTGGGATTTCTTTGGAAGGAATAATGCTAAAGCTGAAACTCTAGTACTTTGGCCACCTCATGCGAAGACTTGGCTCACGACTGAGCGACTGAACTGAAATGAACTGAACTGATAATACATTAGTTTCTCTTCTTTCCCAAATCAGTCATATGAAAAACTACAAATGAAATACAAGATCCATTTGTCAAAGCGTTATGTTTCCTCTATGAAGTGTGTACTGGTTTCAGTTCAGTTCATTCAGTCGCTCAGTCATGTCTGACTCTTTGTGACCCCATGAATTGCAGCATGCCAGGCTTCCCTGTCCATCACCATCTCCTGGAGTTCACTCAGATTCAAGTCCATCGAGTCAGCGATGCCATCCAGCCATCTCACTCTCTGTCATCCCCTTCTCCTCCTGCCCCCAATCCCTCCCAGCATCAGAGTCTTTTCCAATGAGTCAACGCTTCACATGAGGTGGCCAAAGTACTGGAGCTTCAGCTTTAGCATCATTCCTTCCAAAGAAATCCCTGGGCTGATCTCCTTCAGAATGGACTGGTTGGATCTCCTTGCAGTCCAAGGGACTCTCAAGAGTCTTCTCCAACACCACAGCTCAAAAGCATCAATTCTTCGGTGCTCAGCTTTCTTCACAGTCCAACTCTCACACCCATACATGACCACAGAAAAAACCACAGCCTTGACGAGACAGACCTTTGATGGCAAAGTCATGTCTCTGCTTTTCAATATGGCTACCGGCTTAATCATCATGTGATAACAGAACTCTTCTAAAGTTATCAGTACAGTAAAGTCAACAGGTGGTAAAGAAATAGATTTTAAAGGACTACTGAAAACTAAAGCAAAGGACAAAGTATACCTCAGTATGAAAGATATGAAAAATGCTTTTCTATGCAATAAATCAGCCCTAAATGGCAATGCGTGAACATACTGTGCCTCCACTCTTCCTGTGTGCTGTGTGGTTAGTCGCTCAGTTGTGTCTGACTCTTTGTGATCCCATGGACTGTAGCTCGCCAGGCTCCTCTGTCCATGGGATTCTCTGGCAAGAATACTGCAGTGGGTGGCCTATCCCTTCTCCAGGAGATCTTCTCAACCCAGGAATCAAACCGGGGTCTCCTGCATTGCTGGTGGATTCTTTACCAGCTGAGCTACCAGGAACTCCCATTCTTCCTACTGATGTGTTACTTGATGATTCCTTGGGTCATTCAGAGTGAGATAATCTGACCAGTAATCCCCAGTGATGGAAGCTGAACCCTCCTCTGCACAGGCTTAGCCCTAGAGATAGGAAAAGATTGGAAGGATATTTACAGTCTTCCTGTGGCCCACGCTGGAGGTGAATAGACTGGATGTTTGCAGCACTGCCCCTGCCAGGAACACACACCCCAGACAAATATTACACATCTATACTGTTTAACTTGTGCCCTCTTTTGGGCAGATGCATTTCCCAAGTGTCCTTTCTGTGCAGCAATTATGGCAGGGTAACTAGCTGTAAAAGACATACAGCTTCTATTTCCAAAAGCCCCTCCTCTCCTCTCATTTCCCCTTCCATTTCTCCTTGCCCTTTGTAACTCCCTGCTCCTACTTGGCAAGCCCTCCTCTAGGCCAGTGAGTAGCATATCATGTACAAGGGTGTTTCTGAGTCAGAATAACCATAGCCTGGGGAGCTTTGTAGTCAACATGACTATCTCTAAAGCAGAATGCCAAATTCATTCAAGACTGAATAGTTGGCCCTGGCCCCAAGGTGATGCCATCCAGCTCCCTCCTCACATGGCCAGGGCTATGAGAACCACCCCTCGTGGGGACCATCAGCCATGAGAGGAAGCACTGAAGCCCCTGTCCTTTGTTGCAGGTAAGGACAGAAATCACTCAGTGCTGCAGATAGAGGATGAGCACTTGTCTTTCCTTAATTCAGTGCATGGGGATTACAGTGGCACTATACCACCTCAGAGAGGAGCTGTGTAGGGGAAATCATTGGAACTTTTTGTCCTTTCTTTGAGAGTGAGAAGGGAAACCCTATCGATTTCAAAGACACGCTCTTTCCCAAACTACTCTCTCTCTCCCCACCAGTTGTGTTCGCAGTGATCAGAGACCTGTTCTGCCGTGCATGCATGCTAATTTGCTTCAGTCGTGTCTGACTCTGTGACCCTGTGGACTGGGGCCCACCAGACTCCTCTGTCTATGGGAGTCCCCAGGCAAGAATCCTGGAGTGGGTTGCCAGGCTTTCCTCCAGAGGAACTTGCTGACCCAGGATCAAACTCCTGTCTCCTGTGTCTACTGCAATGGCAGGCAGTTATCACTAGCACCACCCTTCTGCCATGGAAGTTGTTTAATTTCCTAATCATAAAATTATATAGATCAAATCACCTGATGTTTTATAATTGTAACCTATGAATCAATTCACATGATTGACTAAATGTGTCTATTGCCAAGCAAGGGGCCTGTGCCCACAGTGTAGGGAGTCAAATTCTGACAGCAGGTATTTGCAGCAAAGCAAGGGTTCATTTACAGGGTGCCAGGCAAGAAGAATGGGAAGCTCATGCTCAAAACCCCATACTCCTTAGATGGCTTTTAGCAAGGGTTTTCAAAGAGTGTTAGAGGAGAGGGTCGAAGGATGCCTGATCAGCCTGTGGCACTTCTTCTGATGGTTAGTGGTGAAGTAGCAGGGTGATATTTTGGGAATCTCAATCATCAGTCTTCTAGTTCCATCTGAGGTATTGTGTCCAGCATGTAGTCATCACGTTCCACTGGGTGGGAGCTAGTTTATGCAGAACAATTCAAAGACATGCATCAGATTGTTACCTGTATCCCTTCCCGGGGATCCAGGAGTCCTGCGACTCTTCTTTTCTAATTACTAACTGCTTGAGTCTGTTCTCTGTAACTCAGGGAAGGCCTAGGAGAGCAAAATCTTTTACTACAAACAAGAAATGCAGAACATGGAGGGGTTTTTGTACCCAAGGAGGCCCTACAGGGTGCCTCTTGATTTCAATTCCCATTTTCCTTTGATACTCCTCAATCCTGAGAGTAACAGGGGTCAGACAAGAAAGGAAATACTTAAGTTTTTGATAAAGAGATTAATCATAAACTTGCAGGAAAACTTGGTCTTACGTGGGCTCAGTTTCATGTCTTGGCACTTGTTAGTGAAACTTCTTGCCTAGGTAACTTGGCACAGTTTTACTCCTAAATCTAACTTAATTTCCTTCCTGAGAAATATAGCCACAACCTCAGTAAGCAAAATTAGACTGCAAGATATGTGAAATTACTTTGCTTAATCAAAGAGGAAGTAATGAAATAAATGGAGAAGGAAATGGCAACCACTCCAGTATTCTTCCCTGGAAAACCCCATGGACAGAGGAACCTGACGGGCTACAGTCCCTGGGGTTGCAAAGAGTCAGACATGCCTGAGCACGCATGCATGCACCCTAAGAGTTAAATCTTAGTCTCAGAAATTGAGAAGACAATCTTATCAGTGGTGAGATTGCCAATCTTTGAGAGCTCCAACTGTGAGAATTCTACTGGAGGGCATAATCCAAGAGGCTTTGTCAAGCTTGACTCAATTCTGATTATCATGATTTCATGTTCAGTAACAGCATTCAGCTGGTATGAAACCATGTTTTTACAGGTCGTGTTTTGCTCCCCAGGTCAAAAGTCTTAATTCATCTTCACAAAGTAAAGAATCATCAGTGATTATATCACCAAAAGGAACACCTCAATCCATCTTCTTTCTTTTTCCAAGGAGGGATTGGGAGTTGATATCCTCACCTGTCAGCTGGGGTTGGAGGGGGCAGAAATAGGTCAGCATATCCTCCAGGGATTATGAGACTCACCTGCAATTCTGTAACCTAAGGGTGTGTCCACGTCCATGTGCTGTCTATGAGATGACTACATCTACTCCATGTGGCTTTAAGACAATTGGTGAAAGCCAGAGGATTTGGCTTGTTCATCTACAGTGTGAATGCTCAGACTTGACTCAAATACTGATGCAGAAATCAAGTCAGGCACATGGTTGGAAAAATTAGCTGCCTTGTGCTTCGGCTGACCAGGCATGTGATGATTAAGTTGCATAAATACGGGAAGAAATAGGTTTAGGAAAGGGCTGCGTGTCAACAGTTTCTGCTCAAGCCCACCCTGAGGATCCAGCAGGATTTCAGGCTCAGATGGGCAGCACCCCAGAGTGCAGTGCCTCTGCCAACCCCCCCAGACCTCCCTTTCCATGGGAGAAGTCCTTGATGACTGGCTCCTCTTTTGTGCAACTTAGAAGCCTCTGAATCTTCCCTCCAGGCTTTGTGCATACTAAGGAAATATGTATACATTTTAATATATCTAGTAAAGAAAAGTATTTCCTCCCATAAGTCTTATTAAAATGTATTCCATTGACATGTAAATTGATAAAAATTACTATGGAGAAAAGTAAAGAGGTTCCTAAAATGCTAAAATAGAACTACCATGTGACCCAGCAATCCAACTACTAGGCATATACCCAGAGAAAACCATAATTCTATAAAATACATGCCCTTCCATGCTCATTGCAGCACTATTTACAGCCAGGACGTGAAAGCAACCTAAATGTCCATCAGCAGAGGAATGAATTAGTCATAAGAAGGAATGAAACTGCTATTTGCATAGATGTGGATGGACCTAGATGCTTCATGCATGCAATACCACAAAGAGAAAAATATTATATATTAACACATATATGTGAAATTTAGAAAAATGGTATCAGTGATCTTATTTGCAAAGCAGAAATAGAGACACAGATGTAGAGAGCAAACACATAGACACCAAGGTAGAAGTGCAGGGGCGGGGGTGACCTGGGATATCGGGATTGATACATAAACACTATTGATCCTATGTATAAAACAGATAAATAATGAGAACTATTGTCGCACAGGCAACCATTGTCAGTGTCTGTGGTGACCTAAATGGGAAGGAAATCCAGAAAAGAGGGGATATATATAAACAGCTGTTTCAATTTTCTGTACAGCAGAAACTAACACAGCATTGTAAAGCAGCTATGTGAAGTGAGTGAAAGTCACTCAGTCGGGTCCAACTCTTTGCAACCCCATGGACTGTAGCCTGCCAGGCTCCTCTGTCCATGGGATTCTCCAGGCAAGAGTACTGGAGTGGGTAGCCATTCCCTTCTGCAAGGGATCTTCCCAGCCCAGGGACTGAACCCAGGTTTCCTGCATTGCAATCAGATTCTTTCCCCTATGAGCCACCAGGGAAGCCCAAGAATACTGGAGTGGGTAGCTTGTCTCTTCTCCAGGGGCCCTTCCCAGCCCAGGGACTGAACCAGGGTCTCTTTCATTGCAGATGAGTTGCTCAGTTCTCCCTTGTCTCTCTCATGTGTATATGTTATAAGCTTTTGTTTTGCTTTCTTTTAATCTGTCTCACATCCACTTAATTCTTACACCAGCCAGAATAACCTAGAAGCGTAGAGGAAAATGTCTTTCTGTCCGACAGACAGCTGTGGTAGGCTTTTGTGCTGAGATGTCCAGAGGGCTGATGGAGTGGGCACTCAGGTGCTGTGAAGGTGCACGTCTTTGTAGCTGATTCTATGTTTTTTCCTGAGGAAGCCCGCTGGATGGCTGAGAGTGAGAGGGGGAAGAAAAATATAAAGCATTCAGGATGACTCAAACAAAATTGAGATAGCTGTATGCATTTTCCCCAATATGTATGTCTTCACTGAAGGAAGAGGGCAGCCCTTCATCAGTAAGTAGTGGAGTCCAGCCCCTGGGCTGAGGTAAGGACCGGAACTTGAACCAGCAAGGTCTGGAAAAAGGAAGGCAGTATCCACTGGACACGGGGTATTAAGAAGCAGGGATTCTGGCACAGGGACCCAAGGAGGGGACAGTTTGTAACAATGGGAGGGACTCAATCTTGAGACAGTCACAGAAACCGAGTTGTCAGAACTGGATGCAAAACCAAAGCTGTCCTGGCAAAGAAAATTTTTTAGAGTCTCAGACAATTAAGCCACAGCCCTAAGGTCAGTCAGCGTCAGGAGACCTGAGCTGTGGGGAGAGGATGGCCACCAAAGGCTGAGAACCTGGTGGAGCCTGCCTGCTATCCGAGATGACACAGGCGCGTGAACTCAGATCAGTGCTACCCTCATGGTAGAGTGAAATATATTTCATGACCCCTGATAAATACTGAATATCTGTGTTTAACACAGTGGACTGTGGAAGGTGGGGAGAAATTAAGGAGCTATAAGGGGGAAAGTGGGATGATTTTTATGGCCCAGGCTCCAGCATTACTGTATGGTCTTAGAGGGGTCATTTCCTTTCTCTTGGCCTCGGTTCTCATTTGCAAAAATAAAAAGATGAATCAGATGATCTAATTCCTCTAGTTATTTTCATCTTAAGTAAACACAGGATATACAAATTGCTACATCTCCCCAGCCCACAGATTTACCACATTGAAATATTTTAGGGAATGTTTTGAACTTAAATGTAAGTATTAAGAAGAAGCACATTAGTTCTTCACCCATAATCCAGTTGATTCCACGTAATCCCTGGGTAGATCTGTTGCCCAAGTACTCTGCTTCCATCACCACTACCATAAAATACCGCCATTGTTTCACTCTCGCATTACCCTGCTCCCTTGGTCTTTATTTTTTCTCTGTTATTCAAACCATAAATCGGTTTATTCATTCCCTGTGAAATTGGGAGGGTCTTCCCTGCTGGCTCAGTGATAAAGAATCCACCTGCCAATGCAAGACTCACGGGTTCCAGTCCTGGGTTGGGAAGACACCCTGGAGAAGGAAATGGCAACCTACTCCAGTATTCTCACCTAGAAAATTCCGTGGACAGAGGAGCCTGGTGGCTACTGTCTATGGGATTGCAAAGAGTCAGGCAAGACTTACAACTAAGCAACAACAGCAACGATGAAATTGGGAATACAACTACTTAGTGAAATAGAGCAGGACCCTTGGTGCTGTTCTCACCCTGCCGTAGGTCTGTGAAAAAAACTTTAGCCAAAGAATAAGTTTAATCGGAGAAGTAAAAACATGCAGAAACAAGGGAAAACAGTATAAGGAAACTAAATAATAATAGTTTAGTCTTTAAGCAAATTCAGGGACCTTTAGTTCCTTCTCAAGGATTAAAGAGAATATTCTGAGCCATATCCTATGAGCTGTCTTACAGATACTGAAAATCCCACCAAGTGGGAAAAGTTGACTACCTGAGGGACAGACGGTAGCTGTAACATAAGCTGCCACAATTCCAAGAATTGGCCTCAAGTAAAAGGAAACAAACCGACCCTGGGACTGAAGATTAACTGTGCCTCAAACAACCACGCTGGTCAGGCCACCAATGGCCAATTTCAAGATGGTCAGAACTGACTGTGCTGTTTCTGCATGTAGCCCCCCCCCCACTTCTGTCTTTAATAGAGCTTTAACAGCTCTGTCCCCTGATTGCAGGGAGGAGGAGTTGGCCTTTGGACAGGAATGTACCCTAACTCCTGGTCCCCTCCCCTCCAGTTGCTGGCATCCAAAATAAAGCAAACTTTCATTTCCACCAAGCTGGCCTTTTTACTAGCTTTTGAGTGGTGAGCAGCTGGACCTGGGTTCTGTAACATTAAGAAGTATATTATATATCCTGGGATAAATTCTAATAAGTGGATTCAGAAAAGTGGGCCTGGCTGGAGGCACAGTTTCTGTTTCTTAGCTTTCTGCTTAACTCAGAAGGATCCAGACCAGAATCTGCCAGAGACAGAGAGCCAGCATAAGCATACATACTGTGCCCACAGGCTCCAAGTTACTTGGAACTCATAGAGTTCCTTTTCCCTTGTGTTGCTTTGGAAGCAAAGTCACGAGCCACTGGCACTCAGTAAGCCAAGGCGCTGTCTGGCTAGAGGACACAGTCCAGAAAGGCCGCCCCTTAGCCACAGACAGCAGCGTCCTCCTCAGATGGACTGGAAGGCTCTGTGAGCTTGCACTCTGCTGCTTTCAATACCTAGTCTGCTAAAGGAAAGGAAAGGTTGTCAAGAAAAGGAAGGCTACTGGTCTGTGTAAACCTTAACAAAGAAATAACCCAAAATACACTTTTAGATACTTCTTTTAAGTCTTTTTGTCACAGCAAGTGGGGCCACAGCTAAGGATGCTTGGGTGATGTCCTTTAATCCAACATGAACCATGAAGATGAAGTAGCAATACCTTCACTTGTAAGCAACTGTAAAGTATAATGGGTGGATTTTCATTAATGTGAATCCAATTCCTTTTTAACCAAGATTTGAGAGGCTCACAGACTTGCTGGATGTCAAGTACTTATGCTCATTTCTTGCTCAGTTGATGTGTAGGGAAATTATTGAATGATTATTTCTGGAGTGGGTAAGAACAAACTTTAAAGGTATGGGAGAGAAATTTCCTTTCTCACATCATCTAAATTTAGGGCATAGTTGTGACCATTTGAGGCAAACAGGATACCAGATGAACTCTTCCAAGAAAGGTCATGCTGTTGGTGTGAGTGTAGCATGTCTCTGGTTCTCCAGAGGTCATTACGGAATAGCTGCGGTCCCATTTAAGTGCCTGGTGAGCAGCGAGGGAGAACACAGCCAAGAAACCCTCAGTGAGTATTTCATGCATTCTAGACCATCAGATAAGTATAAAACCCAAAAAAGTTAGAAAAGCTGACCCACAGGAGACACCTTGGAAACCTTACGCATTCTCCTTCTCTGATCTTGATGTCGTCCCCAGGGAGAGGTCTGGTGACTCGGGGCTTTCTTCCCCCTCGCTGCCAGCTGGTCCAGGTTCTTGTCTTCCGTTCTCTGTGTGCGCAGGTGCATTTGGCGACTTCCACTGGAATCTGTCGCCCAGAAGCCTGTGGTGACACTCGAGGCCCAGCCATGGTGGCTCCTCTCCGTGAAAAAAGTTTTCACAGTTGAGGACATGAATGGCAGGGAGACTTTTGTGACTAAGAAAACTAGAGCAAGCTGTTCTTGAATTCCTTACTGCAATGAAATAAGAAAGCTTGTTAAACCCTATTTGAAAGTCAGTGGCATAAAGTCAGCAATTAAGCCATCAGCGATCTGGCCGGAATCCTCGTCCCTGCATTAGAGAACGAAGAGTTGGTTTTGCTCCTTAATTAAATCATCTGATTCAACCTTTTCAAGAGTGTGGCTGATGCCACCTACTGGAACTATTGTGAATCTCACAGCCTCACGATCAACCCTTAAATATGAAGATGTTTCCTACAACTGGGACTAAATTTGGTGGAGAGGTGTGGCGACTATCTTTCTGTGAGATCTGCTTTATATGTTTTGGCATATTTATTCTGATATGAGGATACAGAGATCGAAGACACTGTTTTTAATTTATTAATAACATGAAAGTTCTCCCAGGATCACTTCAAGGGCAAAATTTGTTACACCAGCACAGAATCTTGTCAGCTGCTGCTTTTTAAAAACCATATGAACTTTTGGTTCACTTCACTTTTCAAACTTTTCACCCTATTATGTGTGATGAAGAGGCTATTACTAGCTGCAGTTCAACTTGAGTGCAGAGCATTGCTGTTATTCTTGTTAGTTGCTAAGTCATGTCCAACTCTTTTGCGATCCCATGGACTGTAGCCTGCAAGGCATTAGCTCTGGGCAAATGTATTCCATTATTTGTGGAGTATTACCTTTCATAAAACATTCATCTGGTCTCCTCACATCACACATGAATATCTGTGTGAACAGGCTTTTGTATTTAAACTGTAACATATTTCATAGCACAGCCTATTAGGATGAACTACTTCACTTGTATTGAGATTTTTTTTTTTTAAATACTACCTTCATTCCCAAGGGGAAACTTTGGTATAATAGACATTTGGTGTAATTTGAATTTGATGTTCTGGCCACAGGGGAAAGACACTGATCCTGGTAACACCAGTCAGACTGGGAACTTGAAATCGAGACTGGAGCAGAGATGGGAGTTAGAAAATAATTCTGACCGTATATCTCTATTTATTGATCAATCTAGCCATCCATGAGCACGGCCACACAAGCAAAGAAGAAAGCAAATGAAAATTTTTCTGAAATCAAATTAAACATCTTTTTTAAAAATAGAGTAGCCTTTTCAAGAAAAAGGAAACCCCTGCCCCTCCCAAAGCTGAAGCCAAAGCAAAGGCTTCAAGGGCCAGGAAAGCAGGGTTGAAAGATGCCCACAGCCACAGAAACGGAGATCCGGATGTCACCCACCTTCCTGTGGCCCAAAATACTGCGGCTTGGGAGGCAGCCCAAATATCCGCAGAAGAGCGGGCCTAGGAGAAACAAACAAAGAACCACTATGCCGTCACCAAATTCCCCTCCCGGCAGAGTCACTGTGAAGAAAACAGGAGACAACGGCATGCTGGCATTCACTGTGGGCCTCAAGGCCAACAAAGCACCGGATTAAACGGGCTGCGAAGAGGCTCTACGACCTTGACGTGGCTAAGCTCAGCTCCCTGCTCAGGCCTGATGGAGAGAAGAAGGCAGACATTCAACTGGCTCCGACTATGACGCTTTGGCTGTTGCCAACAAAATTGGGATCATCTAGACTGAGTCCAGCTGGCTAATTCTAAATATAAAAGTTTTCACTATTAAAAAAAAAAACAGTAAAAGAATGCAAATGAGTTTCATGTTCTGATATATTTGTAAAACCTTGTTCAATAGGCTAAACAGCTTCTTTGACACGGAACTGTTTGTAGCCTTTCATATACTAGCATATGCTATGAATCTTCTGGAAAGAGTTCCCCAAGATCGTAGCAGGGAGTTGTGAACCCCAAGAACCCCCATGTCGTCTCTCTTGGGAGCCCTTGCGTGGCCTTTTCTGAGGGACTGTGTGCCGTGGGGGATCAGATTTGTTAACACACAGCTCCCTCATTTCCTGGCTCGGGGTGCCGCAGACTGGGCCTTTCTAGCGCGCCCCCAGGTGCCACTGATGCTGCTGTTGTTCTGAAGCAACTGTCCTTTGCAGAGAGGAACTGGAAGCCCTCCACTGGAGCTTTGCCGCGAGCCAAGCCATCCACCTGAGATGAGGTGGGGACGGTGGGCTCACCATAGGAGCATGAGGCACGATCCACTGGGCCCCGGCCATGGGGGTGCCTTACTGCGGAGGGGCTTCCCCCTGCTCTGCAGGACACGCGTCCTCACCTTGCTGCAGAATCATGCGGACCCCCATTATGCTCAGAGTTCATGTTTCCATCAGCTGACTCGATGACCAAGAGCTACATATTCACATGTCAACCCTAGAGTGACCTAGCCATTTCTTAAAATTTTAACTCATAGACTTTGAAAATGAAAAAGTTTTTCCTGGTTTATCATCGGGAGATTCTCTGGTCTGTGTTTGGCACCATGAAGGGTGGGAGGAACATGGTTGGATTGGGGGATTCCCTGGTACAGTTCATCCATCGGTACCTGACCGATGTCATCATAAAACTCCCTGTAGGGGAATTCCCTGTGGGCCTAGTGGTTGGCATCCAGGGTTCTGGATTCTGGGCCTTCACTGCTGTGGCTCAGGTTTCAGTCCCTGGTAGGATTGAGATCCCTCAGGTTGTGCCGTTCCATTCAGTCGCTCAGTCGTGTCCGACTCTTTGCGACCCCATGAATCGCAGCACGCCAGGCCTCCCTGTCCATCACCAACTCCTGGAGTTCACTCAGACTCACGTCCATCGAGTCCATGATGCCATCCAGCCATCTCATCCTCGGTAGTCCCCTTCTCCTCCTGCCCCCAATCCCTCCCAGCATCAGAGTCTTTTCCAATGAGTCAACTCTTCTCATGAGGTGGCCAAAGTACTGGAGCTTCAGTTTTAGCGTCATTCCTTCCAAAGAAATCCCAGGGTTGATCTCCGTCAGAATGGACTGGTTGGATCTCCTTGCAGTCCAAGGGACTCTCAAGAGTCTTCTCCAACACCACAGTTCAAAAGCATCAATTCTTCAGCGCTCAGCCTTCTTCACAGTCCAACTCTCACATCCATACATGACCACAGGAAAAACCATAGCCTTGACTAGATGGACCTTAGTCGGCAAAGTAATGTCTCGGCTTTTGAATATACTATCTAGGTTGCTCATCACTTTTTCCAAAGTACTGGAGCTTCAGTTTTAGCATCATTCCTTCCAAAGAAATCCCAGGGTTGATCTCCTTCAGAATGGACTGGTTGGATCTCCTTGCAGTCCAAGGGACTCTCAAGAGTCTTCTCCAACACCACAGTTCAAAAGCATCAATTCTTCTGCGCTCAGCCTTCTTCACAGTCCAACTCTCACATCCATACATGACCACAGGAAAAACCATAGCCTTGACTAGATGGACCTTAGTCGGCAAAGTAATGTCTCGGCTTTTGAATATACTATCTAGGTTGCTCATAACTTTTCTTCCAAGGAGTAAGCGTCTTTTAATTTCATGGCTGCAGTCACCATCTGCAGTGATTTTGGAGCCCAAAAAAATAAAGTCTGACACTGTTTCTACTGTTTCCCCATCTATTTCCCATGAAGTGATGGGACCAGATGCCATGATCTTCGTTTTCTGAATGTTGAGCTTTAAGCCAACTTTTTCACTCTCCTCTTTCACTTTCAACAAGAGGCTTTTTAGCTCCTCTTCACTTTCTGCCATAAGGGTGGTGTCATCTGCATATCTGAGGTTATTGATATTTCTCCCAGCAATCTTGATTCCAGCTTGTGCTTCTTCCAGTCCAGTGTTTCTCATGATGTACTCTGCATAGAAGTTAAATAAGCAGGGTGACAATATACAGCCTTGTTCAGGTTGTGCAGGGCAGCCAAAAGCACCCCCTCTGTAATTCTCCTCTGGGTTCCAACAGTTCCATTCTAGTCTGAAGGCGGGGCCTGGGGCCCTCCGCCCGACTCCCTGCACTGCCTGGGTAGTCCTCAGTTTTCATGACAGCTTGGGGGGATCTCTCTCTTCCCTTATGATGCCCTTCCCCAGTGACCCTCTTGTGCCCCGCCCCTCATATACACAGTAGGTAAAATTCCGCTTAGTAGAGGACCTCGGAGCACCAGGTTTCCTTTCCTTGTAGCATTTATCATCGTTTTAAGTTATATTCATTTGATTGATGTGTGTCTCCCCAACTACACTGTGAGCTCCAAGAAAACAATGAGGTTTTCCTGTTCACTGTACTCCCAGCATCGACCTAAGTTCCTGACACAGGACAGGAATTAATATTTACCACATTTTATTTATTTATTAGATGGATGAGTAGATGGATGATGTTCTACTCCAGTAGCAAAACTTAGAAATAAGGAATCCTATTAAATTTCCAGGAAAGTGAAAAGTGCATAAATTTACACTGGGGCTCACTGGGAGGAAGGAAGCGACAGTCTTCTCTGCGCTCACAACAGGTGGCCACTGCTCCCTTGAAAAGACACTTAATCTACTCAATTCCAATTGCATTGTTTCCATAGTAGGATAGAAACTCTTCAGAGATTGAGATCAAGTTTTTCTAGCATTTTAGGTGCCTGACACTGAACAGGTACTTATTAAATGTCTGGGAATGAACAGTGCTCAAGAAAACAGAGAACCAGTGTTTAAGCTCAGTAGACTTTCCTAGATGGAAACTAGGAAACAGTGGAGTTTCCTAGGTGGTGTCCGTCTTCCTTATTAGAGTTCCCTACTTCCCCATGTTTCCCCAAAGCGGCTAAGCCTCTCATTTCACACATCAGGAAAGTAAAGCCCTAACAGCTCAAAGGAGCTGCCTGAAGTGATGCACAGTCTGCATCAGGACCCGGTCTTCCGAACTTTGAGCTACTGCTCGCTCCTCCTAGTGACCAAGGAGCACTCTCGGCAGAGACTGAGGAACCCGTGGCCTCAGTCTAGGGCAGCTGGCTCAGAAGAGGGGCTCATCAGTGCCCGGCAGGCCAAGCTTGACCAGAAACTGAGCTAACAAAATCTGGTACAATTAACACTAAATTTGAATTGAGGATCTTTGTACAAACCAAAGAAACAAAACCCAAAAAGAGTAATGAGCTACATTCACCAAGAAACATATGGTTAGAAAAAGGAATAATTTAAATAGACATTCTTTGAAGAAAAATTACACCAAATTATATAATATATATAAAAATACATATTTATATAATTATATATAAAATTATACCAAAAGACAAAAATACACCACATACCAATGTCTGTTGAAAATATCTTTTTATTATAAACAACATGAACACTTCCTAATACACTTTGCATATACAGTACACTTTCTTTTCTTTGCCTGAATTTTTATGAATATGATCTCTCAACACAATGGTTCTTCCCTTCAAGGCCATTTATATATTCAACAATACCAAGTGAAAGGCACTGTCAAAAGTTATGAAGGATTAAAGGGGAAAAAAGAAGAAAAAAGGAATAATTTTATTCTCCAAGAGGACCATGTTTTCTTTATTTTAGATATCTTTGTTTTTTTAACATACACATTTCCAATTTGTAAGATGTATTTTAGACTATTTCTTTCAAAAACAGCTTATATATCCAAGGTAAACTGGACAATTAAAATAATTTTAGATAGAATAAAAGTAAAACACTACTTTTAGTTTTAAATAATCAAATTATTTATTAAAAAGTGATGCTATGGCCTTAGATCATTTTGTTAACAACTTTAGTTTGATGTTTTTGAAAGACCTGAAATATTTTAATACCTGAAATATTTTAACACTTTGTCTTCTATAAATATGAAAAGGAATAACTGTCTTTTTTGAGAGCAGTCTTTGAGTCACTGTCAAAAGTGAAAATTAAGCAGAATCAGAAGGCCGCATCTTCCGTCCTCACCACTAGCCTCTGTCTCCTATCATGAGTGACTGTGATGTTTCCTTAGTGTCTGTATGACGAGGGGCAGGGAGCTCCAAATATTTTTAGTGCAAAATCTAAATATTTCTTTGGAAAGTTGTCTAAAATGTATTTACTGTGGACATTTCCCTTTGGTTTATTTTTGTGTACGGATGTCATATGCTACCCTCAAATTTCATTTTCATACTATTTTATAACATTTAGTAAAGATAAATCATTAATTGGACAAATGTATTTGCTTTTATGTCTTTGCAAAGTTTTCTTATAAATAATATGTTAAGTAACTCTCTTTGACATACCATATACCTCATTTTTGATGGCAATGTTGTCAACTACTGCCTCTACATAACACACAAGAATTAGGTGATTCATCGAGATAATGAATTTCACGACTTTAAAATACAATGTGGTTCCAGCCACGCATAGTTGTATAGATACTAAATAGTCAAAGATAACTTACTGAAGCTCGTTCACAGAACTAAGCTTTCCCCAACATCTCTCCTTCTCCCATAACTCACCCCCAAATGTCTGGAAGTGTTATCTCAAATGCTTTCCATGATTTAAATAACAATATTTTAAAAACACTTTTAACACCACAATAAGGAATTTGTTGGCATGACTCGAACAATACGGTTACTCCAGATGCTGTATTCAAACTGTATGGGTCCATTGAAAAAATAGATATAACCTATAAGAAAAAGACCAAAAAGATTTCAGAGTTTGAAAATAAAGTTTTACTCTAGCTAACATTAAAATCTCAGTTAGAGTCACTTTTTAAAACACTTCAGTGCTTACATTATAAACACAACTAATGCTTTAATTTATTGCTTATAATTTAAAGAAGGGGAAATATATAAAGGTTTCTAGTTCTCCTAAAATGTCACCTCAAATTAATTGCCGTGTTGGCATGAGTTCCAGTTTTGAGGTCTGAATTTTTTTTTTTTTTTTGGCCATGCCAAACTGTGAAAGCACAGTCTAGACCTCCAGGGAATGACCCCAAATGCTTGAGTTATTGATACTGGTTACTTGTTGCAAGTTAGAGATAATGTCCTTTTTCATAATTAAAGCAAAAAACATTTTATATTTATGATGTTATTTGTCTTCACATAAAATACTCCCCATTCATCCCTGATTTTAATTATGGCAATACTTTTTGTATCTTATATGCTGTGCTTAGTCACTCAGTCGTGTCCGACTCTTTGCAACCCCGTTGACTGTAGCCAGCCAGTCACTTTGGTCCACAGGGATTCTCCAGGCAAGAATACCAGAGTGGGTTGCCATGCCTTCCTCCAGGGGATCTTCCCAACCTAGGGATTGAACCCAGGTCTCCTGCATTGCAGGCAGATCCTTTACCATCTGAGCCACCAGGGAAGCCCTCAATGTCTTTAAATTTAAAGTCGTGTTTAAGATTTGGCATCTTTTATTCACAGAACTAGCAATCATTAAGTTAAGCTCTTATTTATTGTAAGCATACTAATTTTTGCTTGCTGACTATGTAAGTAGTCACAATAAGTAATCCCTTAATTATGCAAGGTTTTCATTGTGAATCTAAGTTCTAACTGAGGGGCTATAGAAGCTCTCCATTAAGATCAGTGAGATAGTTACCATTTTTCTGGTAGACAGCATCTACTTTATCACCAATTCCTGGGAAGACCTCTTCAATGAGTCTGGGATAGTCTTTATCCATCACATGGTTAGTGTCATCATAGCTACATAATAAGAAAAAGAAGCTCTTAAGTGGGTTGCAGGTAAATTACTTTAGAAATAATACAGTGGATATAATGGCAACTTTCAAAATTGACAATTTCCAATTTTTAAGTCCATTCAAAACATCTGGTAGTTTTTTTTAGTTACGAATTATAACACTGAGTATATAGTAGATACCTGGTGACTATTTTGACTTGCCTAAAGACCTTGTTTATAAAGATGGTTATAAACTCATTTCCATTTCAAAATTTGTATATCTGTTATCAAAGTATGTTATTAGGAAAGCATTTTTAGAGTCAGATAAATATGTTTCTGGATTGAACAACTGTCTATTGAGCTCTCACTATGTGTAAGACAACTTGCTAAGGGCAGTCATGGATACTAAACTATTTAAGGCTCAGTTTCTGCACAAGGAAGTTACAGAGGCAAATGGTAGTAATAAAGAGAGGGTGGGGAGCATAGATTTCTCCTCCTGTAACTATATATTCCACACTCCTCTTCCCCAGCACACCCTCACACCCTAGCCAACCAAACACATTCTGAAATCAGCCTAGGAAAACAACCTCCCATGATGCACTCTTCCTACTGTTACTGATGAGAGTTTTTTATATTCTTGAGATACAGTCCAATAAGTAAAAGCTAAGAATCATTGGACCATCAAGAAGGCTAAGACATACACAGATGACATTGTAACACTAGGCAACAGGGGCTAAACATCATGAGAAAATATGCATGAGATGTCACAGGAATTACATGAGAAGGGAGGTAGCCTTTGAATGGGGTGATCAAGAAAGATTGTGCATAAAATGGTATTTCAGATTAACTTTAAACAATGGATAGAATGTCAAGAGGAAAGTGGGAAAGATCTCTGGCAAAGAAAATTATATAAGGGAAGGTTATGAGGAGATAAAAGCACAAAGCTTTTGAGATATTGTAAGCAGTCCATCTTGACCAAACCACAGACCTCATATAGGATAAAGGGACAGAAACACTGGACCAGGTAGAACCTAGATAGTAGTGTTTAATAGTATTGTATTTAATTTAATTGTATTTAAAGTTATGAGTGTCATTATCAGAAATAAGAAGTCAAAGGTAAAGATGATATATACAGGAGTGAGTGTGTGTATACATGCACGCATGAGTGTACGTGTGTGTGTGTATAGAGGAAGTAAAGCTACCATTTTAAAAATTCCAAGTTTTGGACACCTATGAGATAATCATCCCTGAATTGACTTGGGTTCACAAACACTGCCAATGTCAGTGTCGCCTTAAGCTCTACACATGTTTCGGATAGTCCAGTCCTACTTGGTTTTCACAAGGGTCTGGCTTTACAAAGTATAAACCTGGCAGCTTCCTGGCCAACTTGTGCACTGGACCAACAGGCTAGAAATTGTGGCCCTCTCTCACTCAGTCTTTCCCTGTACATATTCTTATGTTCCCTCTGGCCCCAGAAGCTGGACTTGCATGGAAATTAGGAAAGGATGACAAGAAAGAGAATCCAGGAGAAAGATGAAACGAGCATGTCAAAATAAGAGAGATAGTTTTGCCATGGCTTACATACAACAAATGACTAAGAAAGAAAGGTGTGGCCCAGAGGGTGTGAGAATTATACGTGCATTTTTCAAGAAGG
Source organism: Aepyceros melampus (assembly GCA_006408695.1). Taxonomy (NCBI): domain Eukaryota; kingdom Metazoa; phylum Chordata; class Mammalia; order Artiodactyla; family Bovidae; genus Aepyceros; species Aepyceros melampus. The sequence goes on from SJXQ01001273.1 coordinate 168,745, forward strand.
CTTGAGACTTTCAAATGCCTGTCTTAGGGGCTATTTGCAGGAGCTGTCGCGGAACATAAATGAATGACTGGTTTAACATTTAAAGTAATGCATGAGATAATAATTTTAAGCAACAGGAGATGCTTGAGGCTCACTTCGCCCTCTGACAGACGATGGGGGAGAAAACATGGCTGCCATACCTCCAGACTTGGTGTTCTGAGAAGAAGAGCGTCTTCCCTGAATCCTCAAAGTGAAGGGCTGCGCTGATCTTTTAACGTCTTTTGGAAATCCCAATTCGGATATTTTTTTGGGATAATCTTCCAGAATATCATAACCACTAAGTGCCCAAAATTTTCTGCCTAGAATAAGTGAAATAATCATTTTCTTATTCAAGGGAATCTATTAAAATTCACATAGGTAGACCTTTACTTTAGCAAAGAGAAAATCATTTTACATATTTATAAATAAATTAGTCAATGTTTGTGGTCACCATGTTTAAGGAACACAAAAAAGTATAAGCGTTCTTCAAAACTTAAGATCCCAATTTCCTAAATGTAAGCATAGCCAATGGAATATAATAATTAATTTGACTATTAACTCTGAATATTAAGATTGGAGCTGGGTTAAAAATACATTAAGATTTCTACAGAAATAAGCAGCACAGTAGGAAGAGGAAATTAGATTGAAAACTCAAGTTTTATACTGGTACAAAAGTTGTCTTCTTCTCTAAAAAGTAGCTTCATTATAGCACTAATTATAATAGTCACACAACAGAAACAGCATTAGTAGGATCTGTGTAGCTACTACAAGTTATGATCATGCAGCTGGAATAGCAATTTGGGAACCTGTGTCAAGGGAACAAGTAAAATATTAAAATGCATACATACTATGAATGGAAATGTTTAATATATGTTTTACATATGATTAGGGACTAGACAATAAAGTGAGAAAATAAATTGACCTTTCAGAAGGAGGAATTATGGATAATTTCTTTTGAATTGTTAAAAATGTACATTGTTATAACATTTTCTCAGCAAATAATTTTTAAGAGGAAATAAGAGAAACAAAGAGTGGGTATGAGTAATAATACAGACTTTTTACTGTCAAACTGAGGACACTTGGTTTCAGTTGGACACTTGGCTTCAGAAAGGTTTCGGGCGCTTTCTAGCTTCTATTTTGTTGTACTTGATTCTTAATTTAGACATATTTTTGACAATGATCATTTTATTAAATCTCTGGTAGCTAAAGTTCATCGTTGCCTGCTCCAGGCATATTCAAAGTTTCGCTGGTGGAATCTTACCTCTAAAGATGAAGATAAGGTCATGGGAAGGGTGCTCATAGGCGGCATCAATACGGTTGGGAAGTTCTGGCCAAAACGATTTTGTTAAAAACAGCTCTGCTTCAACCTGCTGAGGATGCAGCCTCCAGAAGAATCTGACACAAAAGTAAAACACAGCGTTCGCATCATTTCTTTAAGTGCAGTGTTTCCATCCTGCTAGCCACTTGTCTCCACATCAGTACAGGTAAGCCAGACACAACCATTCCCTACCACCTGTGAAGGGGCAAGATTTCCACTTCCCTTAAAGTGCCAGTTAAGCAAGCTCTTTCTGTCATAACTCTGCCTAAATACTGAAGTCTAAAAGTTTCACAGAGCCTTTGTGAAGGCTCCAGGTCCTTTGTGTGCTGAGATCATTCTTTGTCAATTTTGCATATCTTGCAAGTGGCAAGCAAATATGCCAGGCACTGTGTCGGGCTCTGGAAAGAAAACATGACTGACACAACCTATGCTCCCAACATCTCATGGCCTGGGAATCTGATACAAGGGAAAATACTGGAGCAAAATGAAATTGGAGCTAGAGTAGAAGAGGAAGGAATGCTACTGGATCACAGATGAGAGAATAATACAGATAATTAACAGATAATTAAACAATGGATTAATGAGTAGGTGAACAAATAAGGATATTAAAACAGTATCAAAATTAAAAATTGGTATTTTGTTTTTCATCACCTATAGATTTAGGCTGTAACATGCTCATATGTTACCAGAACCACAGCTTTCCCACACCAAAAGGAATTCATGTGAAATTATGAGTAACAACTCACTAATATAGTAATTGATTTCAATTATTGTGTTTTGTTAAATAAATAAATTGTATTCCTATATGTATTTGGTTATTTTTATAAGAAAAACTACAACCAAAGATGTAAAGAAAGTTGTACAATGCCAAGATTATCCACTGAAAGGTAAAATGTATATCCATCAGTTATTTTATTTCATCTGATATATGTAAATAAACTGTCCAAAGGTCTGTTATTTTACTAACTTCACCTCCTTTGGAATTCTAACAAGATGTTTTGGTAATCGCAGACATGACTTCAGAAATGTTCGTCGCATGCAAGTTTCATAAAGTAATACCAAGAGTACCTGTCTTTAAAGATCAGTGTTTCTCCCCGGAGACTGGTAATGGCATCAAGGGATAAGGAAGGGTCACATTTGTCTGGTGTTTTCGGATGTTTAGAGTTGGGGTCTTCATCTCCTGGACCTGCAGTCATGAAATGAGTTAAGGAAGTGACTGAGGATGACCTGCTCCTACCAAAGGAGAGCAGGAAGGGCTTCATCCAGGGAAGGCAGTGGGTCCTGACACCTCCTACATAATGCGCCAAAGAACCTGTAACCCCCCCCCCCTCCTTCCTCCAGGGCTACCACAGTCTTGCCTGTGGGACTTCCCCTTCTGTTTCCAACTTAAAAAACCCTTAAGAATCATCTCAGCTCCAAATTCAGCTTTCTTGAGGTTGGTGATAGAAACGGGCTGGGGGAGCAAGAGACTTTGGGGAAACTTTCCCCATGCTTTGCACAACCTATTCACAGACTTCTCCTGAGAAACACATTGCTCTCACAGCCATTTCTGGAGGCATGTCATCTCCGTGGGAGTCCTCCTTTGGGCTCTTTCTTGAGCCTACTTGACCAGCTGCCAGCATCAGCTCACTTTGCTTTAGAGTTTATCACCGTGCGTCTGTATCTCAATGAAAAGCCAGGCCTTCAGTCACTCTGGTATGACTTGTAGTATCTTGGTAACTTTCCAACCAGCTCACATGAGTGCAAAAGGGTTGCAGGACATGAAATAATTCTAAACTTCTTCACTACCTGTGTCCTATTAGTTCTGTCATGAAGTCCCTCAGCCAAGATATAGTAGAAATAGTAAAAACTGCAAAATTCTTGCCTCTGCCTTCACGAGCTATTGCGGTAGATTTAAATCCAGAAGAGAAAATAGCTTGGGGCTGGCCTGACCGTTGTCTGAGCTCTGTGTTCTAGAAGTGTTTACACTGATGACTCTCACTATGGCTGTGCTTCTATTTATGGTAGGTATTTTTGCTTGTTTGGGTTGAGGTTTAATTATTTTGTAAATATTATTGAAAATTTGGAAGGAAAATGAAGAAATTCTTACAAATGTTCACTGTAGATTTTGGTTAAAAACTACCACAGGCTACTTGAATGGTTTCCACTGTGGTAAACAGGAGTAGTTGAAAGAATGCCCACAATTTATAAGAGCTGGTTGAGATCTCACTTTCTCACTGTGAAAGCTACCCCAAAAGCTGTGTTCCTATCTAGCTGTGTGTCACCCAGCTGTGTTACTATAAACTCTACAGCTTTAGTTTCTTCATTCATCAAATGAAGAATAAAATATTGCCATTTCTTATGTCAGAGGTATTGTCAGGATATCAAATGTACCTTGCAATGTATAAAATACAAATACAAGGAGTTACAGTCTACAGAAACTTTGGGGAATGGGATATTTTCTACCTGAGCAGGTAGACTGATATTTAAAGAAACAATGAGCATGCTTCTCCAGGTGTTACTAGCAAAACCAGGACAGTAATATCGGTAATGGTAAATTCATTAATAATTTAGAAACTAAATGTGCATGTGTCTTCTGCTGTCGAGCTGATATATCAGTAGTTACCGTAGAGAGACTGAATCCCTTGGACATCATCATCAGGAAGCAGAAAGTGGCTTTTGCCAGTGTAGGTGTAGATGGGAAACATGAGTGCTCCTGGGTCCTTGGAGTGGTCCAGACCTAAGGAATGGCCAAACTCATGGGCAGCAACAAGGAACAAGTTGTAGCCTGTAACAAAAAAAGGAACTGAGCAAACAAAGTCCTCCAGTGACCAATTCACAGAATAAATACTCTTTTCTTTGTCCATTTATTATGGCCTCATTTCTCCTTGTCTGTTTGATGCAGTTTTTAAAGTTAATATTCAGTTGCTTAAAGGAAGATTTAAAATGTTGATTTAATCATTATCAACAATCTGGTAATCCTTTGATTATAGCTGCCTGCACAGATTATCAACAGATTGATAGCAATCAATAAGGTTTTATTGTGAAGACACTAGTCATCCTGATTTGCTCTTTGCTTTCTTATGTCAGTGAGGAAAGTAGAGAATGATGACCTTAAATGGAAACTCATGGGTGGGGGGAAACTTAGGGTCATACATATCTAGGGTGCTGCCTAGAAAATCATCTAAATAGGAGCCAGCAATCAAAGGTATGATGACCAAGCATAGAGAATACATTAAATACTGTCTCCAGGAATCTACTTGAGGACAAATTCCTACCAAATGCTCCTTTCCAGTGTATCTCTATACTCTAGAATTTAAAGAAGCAGAAACTAGACACGATTGGCCAGCCTTCCTCTACTGTCGACGACCACCGTGTCTCCGTGTTTACATTATTTCGTTTAGTCATGCTTCCCACAAATTTTTGATGCTTCTGGTATTTTAAATTGGAAAAAAATAAAATATTGAAAGAAAAAAAACACATGAAAGCTGGAGCCGGTGGTTTCAGTTTGACCTTAAATACCCTTTGCTATCATAGCCTATACATGAAGAAAATATGTAATCAACTTGGTGGACTGTGCAGACTGTGGCATGATCATTCATCAAACCCAGAATTTATGCAGGAACCAAAAACTGAGGCTTACTGTGACTATGCCTTAACAATACTAGGTGTTGCTCTTTCTTCCTAAAACCATTCTTATCTGTGAAATATTCAGACTTTAAATATGCAAACTCCCACCTTTCCCTAAAGACAGATGGCAGCACAGGCATTGAGACATTGATTTTTCAAGGCCCAGTTTTACTTTTGGGAAAAATAATTCCTTTTTTTAAATGAATAGAAAAGACTAGATGTTTTCGAGGACTACCCTCTAACTATCACAATTAAGAGTCTATATAGCTCCAAAATTAAGTCCTAGTTGGAATAATTTGGCTTTTCTGTCTAAATTAGCATTCTCAATTCTTTTGAGCCTTTAAGATTCAACTACTGACTGAATTCTCTCAACAGTTTCATTTTGTTTTTGTACATACAATTTAATCTGGTTTGCTCAGACTTTCTGAAGTAAGAAACTATATTGATTTGCTAGAGTGGTATTTGTAAAAATCAGTGGAACAGACAAGTCTAAAGAAGTAATCATATAACTGAGAATAGAAATATGACTGGATTTGTGCCGTTAATATTTCTACAAAGAAAAAAACTATTTCAGCTCACATCCAACTTATTTATAATTTACATATTTAGCACTAATAGTTTTCAGATTTATATTTGTTATAAACTGTACTTCTTCATATGTCAGAAGTAATCCACAATAATAACACCTTGGTTAACAGAAAGCATTTTGATCCTATTTCAGAGTTAGCTAGAATCCCTCAAGCCACTAGACTAAGTAGATTTTGCTCATTTTTAATGTTGCATATTGGCTTGTAGAAATGCTGTTTGTAGAAACTAAGATTATTATACTTATTAAACTTTTTTGAAAAATATAATCAAATACCAAATATAATTTACAGTATGTTTCTTAACTTCTTTTTAATGGGATCTGATAATCATGAATTATATCATTATAAGAAATATTACCTTTGGAACTACTTGTCCAGGTTTCATCATCATCAAAATGAGCGTCTCCTCCATAATTTGGTCCAGGAGGGAAAGCGTGAGCCAACAGACCAGAGGGTCCATCAAATGGGTAGAAGTCGCCATGCTCTACACGCAAAAAAAAAAGAGTTAAGAATTTAATTATACCCAGTAGTGCCTAGCCCAGGTGCTTGGTGAATTTTTGTTGGATTCTGTAAAAACTAATGAATACCTGAAGGAAGGAATAAAAGAATGGAGCCAATAGTAGAATATAAAAATGTTCAAAAATTATTCTGCATCATTACCTTTAGTTCCAAAAGAGATCATGATATCAGCAATGCCATTGTGAATTCTGGTAAAATTCAGAGGTGTCACGTCAGACCACACTTTGAAGGCTTTTCTGAAGGCCCTTTCCACTTCAGAATGAGTCAGATCAGGAGTATAATTCACAATTCTATTTAACAGAAAAAGCTTGAATCAAATTTTTGCAAAGTAAAACTCTTTTAGAATATATTTTCTTGGAGTACTGCTTTTCAATTCAAAATGCAATGGCTTCTCTAAAAGTTCTCCTAGAGGTCCACTGTTTCAAATAACTTCTTAATTATGATGTCATACAAAGACATATAATGCCATGAAGAATTCAAATATTTGGAGATACTCAAGTATCTCATCAAATTCTTCATGGCATGATGAGATACTTGAGTATCTCCAAATATTTGACATCTTAAGTTTAAAGTATTTAGGTGTTTACTAAAACTTATATGGCTGCCATGCTAAAAGTTTTGTATCACTATGGTCTAAAAAAATGAAATAGTTCTGTAAAGTTCATGAGAGAGTGGAACTCTTCATTTTTAGCACTCTTATAATAAATATGACTGTTACATTTTCAAATTTTCTTGGAACTACTCTTTTATTTTGATTTTATATCTGAAAGAAACATATTTAGTTTTGCAATAAAACTAATGCTGGCTTAATACAACAATAATATATAATAGATATTATAAGATATTCTCATCAACAGTATTAAAGTTACTCCTGTCTCTCTGTGTGTGCTCTGTGCTTAATCACTAAGTTGGGTCTGACTCTTTGCAACCCCAAGACCGTAGCCTGCCAGGCACTTCTGTCCATGGGGATTCTCCAAGCAGGAATACTAAAGTGGGTTGCCATGCCCTCCTCCAGAGGATCTTCCCAACCCAGGGATCTAATCCAGGTCCTCTGCATTGCAGGCGGATCCTTTATCATCTGAGCCACCAAGGAAGCGCAAAGTCACTCCTAGACCTACTTAATTTCCAGTTTAAAATCTAAGGCCTACTTAAAACAATGGGACCACACATGTTCTGTAATCTGTAGCTTGTGCCGAAAATTAGACAGTTGATACTACAAAAAGCAACAAATATTAAAGAAAGAATAGTCTATGATTTACCTGTAGGTTAAGTTCATTTTGGACCACTTGAGAGTTCGAGGAAAAACATTGTATTCACCCACATCAGGGACCCCACATCTTGGTTTTTTCATGTGTCTAAGGTGTTATCATCAAGTCTGCCAGTCACCTCTAAGCCAAAAAATGACTGCATTTCTCTAAGCCTGTCAATCACAGAGCTTGCTGCAGTTCTCTTCAGGATTCCAGCAGGATTCTGAGGATAGTAGTATGATTTCAGGTAGTTCTAAAAAAAAGGAGAGCAAAATGACCCTCTTTTAAAGAGAAGAACATTTATGAGACATATCACATCACTGGAATTGTTAAAATACTCTACCTCTGCAAACTGGAAGTCTTCTTCGGACAAGTCTTCAGAATCTCCATCACTGGGAAGGGGCAAGGACCAACAAGCCGTCCAGCTGAAGACGAGGAAGCCAGCCAGGACTCTTGGGTGCATCTTGGATGATCGCGCCTGGAAGCAGTTGCCTTTTCCCAGACAAATACCTTTACTTTTATAGGCCTATGGTGGTGAGTCATCAATTATAGACAAGTTTCAACTTCCTAGTCAGTTAAAGGTAAACATGCTTACATGGCACCTTTTTTTTTTTTCCTCCCAAGAAGTGTGGTTTGTGGTAGAATTTGAGGGAAATATAATATGAGGGCTTCTCTCCTTTTAGCAGGGTCTCAAAAACCATCTTGCAAAATAACAGCCTCAGCATATTTATGGTTATTGTGGGAAGAAGCAGAGAGTAAAATTTTCACTTCACTTGGCAAAAAAACTTTCCCCTTTACAGGAGAGTAATTACTTTTTCTTTTTCTGATAAGATTATTAAGACAGTACACTTACTTCCATAAAGAGAAACCTAGCCTTGTTTCCAGAATGTTTATAACCTGGTGAGTTTTAAACTTCATTTTTTCCAGCGCACCTAAGAGGTAAATATTATGTATACCCGAAGGCCACAGAATTGGACCAGAACCAAGCTTAGAGACTCATCACGGGATGGAGTGCTGTGGTTGGAATTTAAAAGCACTGGTGTGACCTCTCAACCAACATGGAGCCTTGCACAAATTCCCTACAGGGCCAGGAAGAAATAGAAGGATGTTTTAGAATACAATATATAGAATACAATATAATGGCTAACATATTGAGGAATTACTGCAGGCTAGACTTAAAAGGTGTTATGTCATTTAATCTTTATGGCAGCCTTATGAAGTAGGTAAGTAGGTACTGATGGAAGACTTGTTTTTCACTTTACAAACGACTAATCTGAGACACTGAGAAGTCAAATACTCATTTAAGGTGATATGGTTAATAAAACGCTACTACTTGGCATTTGAATTGCCGCCAATAGGTTGAAGACGTCATGTTTTTAACTGCCATGGAATATGACCTCTCCTCTCTCCATTCCCAGATATTTTCTCAAAGTTGCTTGGTTCCCAAAGCTCTGGGAGGGCTCAGGAAAACTAAGGCTCTAAAGTGTCTTGATTTTCATTTTCAAGTTTAAATACTAGAAGTACTTTTGGTCCAATGACTCCAGAAAGCAGTCCTGTAGGGGCCTCTAGTCTATTATTCCCTTTAGAATTTCACACATTTAATACTATGAAATTAAAATCCTGTCTTTGATTCCTTGTAGATGTAAATGAATAGAGCAATATGGGCCATGATTTTCAGATTGATCAAATTGTTGAAAACACAAGTTAATTTAAGTGACTAAGAGTCAGAGAGAGGCTTAACTCAGAAACACACTAAGACACACAGAAGGAGCATGAATACAGATTAGGGTGAGAAGGGAAGGGATATCCTTAAAATAAAATGCTATAATCTATATTAGCCAGTACCTTAGAGAAAACCAGAAAAATGAGGCCAATCACTCTAGGGAAGTTTATTATGCTTTTATCCAAAACAGAGCCAAATAGATCCTCACAATAGATTATTTCCTGAGTTCAAGATTTGATTTAGGCTCAATCAGCAACGCAAAATAATAATTTGTTTTAAGCCTTTTCCATGTACAACATTTTATTTTGACAGTAAGTGAAAATCATCCAAAATTTTGATTCATCTATTAAGCTTACAGGAAATCAGTTCAGTAGAAAGCATTTGTTTTTACCAATACATTTTTATAAAGTCACATTAAATAATAAAAGAAGTCCTTGAACAAGAAGTTTAAAAACAAGTGATATTTTATTTAATGTTTGAAAGTGGGTGAAAAGAATAAAGTAGGCTAACTGTACTTATAGATCTTCATATTTATCTAGAAATGGCACCATCTTAAACTAGAATGTTTTAGTTATTAAATCAGTGAACACTGACTGGGCATCAACAATGCAGGATATGTCACTAGTCACTATGAAGATGAAGGGAAGGATAAGATAAAAGAGCCTTTTTCTTGGGGTGATTACAACATTCTCTCCTCCACAAAGAAGCATTTTTAATGGACAATAAAAATAAATGTCACCATTTTTCAACTTTAAAACTTATGCTTACTATCAAACAGCTTTAATAGTTTATTAATTTCTTATTTCATTTCATTTATTTGCACTTTTCAGTGCAAAAGATAAAACACAGAAAGAACACAAGAACATGCTGTTGCACATTTCACAATTTTCTCAGAGGAATAAATAAAAGTTCCTCAGATTAAAGTAGAAATCAATTCCTTAGGAAAATCATCAAATTTCTTGCCTATAGGCTATCATTCAGAGAGGAGTGATTTCACACAATGATCAGGATGTGTCACCACTTGGAAATGTGTTGGCAAGCTTCTTGTCAACACAAGTCCTTATCTCAGATTAATTGTTAAAATTTATTTTAACAGGCCTTCTGGTGAAGTGGTTTGTGGTTTCAAATGACACCTTTAACATAATTAGGCTGAACTAGTATGTACAAATGGTTCTAACAAGCTGACGAATCACTGAGAAATCTGAAAACCTGTAGAATGAGCAAACAAAACTGCAGAGGAAATTAGATATGTGTAGGTATATGTGTCTACTGCTGATTCAGACATAAGCAATATGGGACTTTTTAAAACATATGTCATCATCAGTTTCTAAGTTCAAAACATCACCCAGGAAAGAACCAAAAACATCTATGAATAACCCTTTAGTAAAGTGGAGGGGTGTTCCAGCTTAGAAATAATAGAAACAATGAGCCATTTGAGTTGGGTTAAATTATAAAAATTCATAAAGTAAATAACCTTCAAGTTAAAATATTTTGCTTCAGTTTAGCATGATGTAAATTATTGGTGTTGACATGATACTTAGTATCTTTATTTTTCTAAAAGGTAAATGATTTGATTCTAACTACATGAAGTAATGAGCTGACTCATTGAAAAAGAAACCGATGCTGGTAAAGATTGAAGGCAGGAGGAGGAGACGACAGAGGATGAGATGGTTGGATGGCTTCACCAACTCAGTGGAGCAGGCTCCAGGAGATGGTGAAGGACAGGGAAGCCTGGCATGCTGCAGCCTATGGGGGTCGCAAAAAGCTGGACACGCCTGTGACTGAACAATGACACCAACACAAAAATAATGATTTTTATAAACACTCACTGATGGTTGCTTTGCTCTAGTCTCTGATTTTCTTTCCTTCTGCCTTTTTGTTTGTTTGGTTGGCCCTACCCCATGAAATGTGCTCACAAGTGCTCTATAAAAAAAGAGAGAACTAAACTAGAATTTACATGCTGGGCTGGATGAAGCACAAGCTGGAATCAAGATTGCCAGGAGAAATATCAATAACCTCAGATGTGCAGATGACACCACCCTTATGGCAGAAAGTGAAGAGGAACTAAAGAGCTTCTTGATGGAAATGAAAGAGGAGAGTGAAAAAGTTGGCTTAAAGCTCAACATTCAGAAAACAAAGATCATGGCATCTGGTCCCATCACTTTACAGCAAATAGATGGGGAAACAGGGAAAACAGTGGCAGACTTTATTTTGGGGGGCCCCCAAAATCATTGCAGATGGTGAATTAAAAGATGCTTACTCCTTGAAAGGAAAGTTATGACCAACTTAGACAACATATTTAAAAAGCAGAGACATTACTTTGCCATCAAAGGTCCATCTAGTCCAGGCTATGGTTTTTCCAATGGTCACATATGGATGTGAGAGTTTGACCATGAAGGAAGTTGAGCACAGAAGAATTGATGCTTTTGAACTGTAGTGTTGGAAAAGACTCTTGAGAGTCCCTTGGACTCAAGGAGATCCAACCAGTCTGCCCCCAAAATCATTGCAGATGGTGAATTAAAAGATGCTTACTCCTTGAAAGGAAAGTTATGACCAACTTAGACAACATATTTAAAAAGCAGAGACATTACTTTGCCATCAAAGGTCCATCTAGTCCAGGCTATGGTTTTTCCAATGGTCACATATGGATGTGAGAGTTTGACCATGAAGGAAGTTGAGCACAGAAGAATTGATGCTTTTGAACTGTAGTGTTGGAAAAGACTCTTGAGAGTCCCTTGGACTGCAAGGAGATCCAACCAGTCCATCCTAAAGGAGATCAGTCTGAATATTCATTGGAAGGACTGATGTTGAAGCTGAAACTCCAATACTTTGGCCAACTGATGTGAAGAGCTGACTCATTTGAAAAGACCCTGATGCTGGTAAAGCTTGAAGGCGGGAGGAGAAGGGGACGACAGAGGATGAGATAGTTGGATGGCATCACTGACTCAATGGACATGAGTTTGAATAAACTCTGGGAGTTGGTGATGGACAGGAAGGCCTGGCGTGCTGCAGTCTATGGGGTTGCAAAGAGTCAGACATGACTGAGAGACTGAATTGAACTGAACTGAAACTTGAATTTAAATACTTAATCGTATTTATACTCTAGATTAAAGCGTAAGAGTGCCCTATCCAACTTATGCACAATCATGACATAATCCACTATTGTAGATACTGAAGATGCAAATCAGAAGGTCAGCAATTCAGGAGGTCACTTTCTTTTAACATTTGAACTTCATGATCTTCAGAGATCTTGCATTCATACCAGAGTGGCCCATGAAAGAAATAATTAGAACCTGTAAGAAAAAGTGAAATTCTTTTCAATTCTTACTTGAGTATGACATCTGAAATTCAAAACACAATTTCCTGGGCTTGTTCCTAATAAATTTTAATTTTTATTGTGTTTTTGTTAAAAAGAGTGGTTCCTGATCCACCTCTGACAGCTTTAACCAAATACTGTAGGAGAAAACAACTAGAAACAGAACACACATCCTAGCCTCCTCTTGCTCAAATGTCTCTGAAAAGTTTGTTTGGCAATAAATAATAGAGATGGAAACAAGCTAGAGAAATGGGGCCTGAGTGGGTTTAACAACAAGCACTTTTAGTGTATTTTAAAATCCCTAATATTTAAACAATGAGGCAGAAACTCTATTTTTAAAACACCTTGTTACCTCGATTTCCTAATGGAGAAGTTGTTGCATAACTTTACCTTTTTTTTTTTCCTTCTGGCTGCACTACAGGACATGTGGGATCTCAGTTCCTGAACAAGGATCAAAACTGTGCCCCCTGCATTGGAACATGAACTCTTAACCCCGGGACAGCCAGGGAAGTCCCAGGAAGTTCTTACATATTGTAAAAGACAAATTTTTTTTATTCAAAATTTAATATACATTTTTGAAATTAGTTGTTTGTCAGTTGCTTCATTTGCTATTATTTTCTCCCATTCAGAAGGCTGTCTTTTCACCTTGCTTATAGTTTCCTTTGTTCTGCAGAAGCTTTTAATTTTAATTAGTTGGTTTGTTTTTGCTTTTATTTCCTTCTGATAATGAGTGAGGTTGAGCATCTTTTCATGTGTTTGTTAGCCATCTGTATGTCTTCTTTGGAGAAATGTCTGTTTAGTTCTTCGGCCCATTTTTTTGATTGGGTCGTTTATTTTTCTGGAATTGAGCTGCAGGAGTTACTTGTATATTTTTGAGATTAATCCTTTGTCAGTTGCTTTATTTGCTATTATTTTCTCCCATTCTGAAGGGTGTCTTTTCACCTTGCTTATAGTTTCCATTGTTGTGCAGAAGCTTTTAATTTTAATTAGTCCCATTTGTTTATTTTTGCTTTTATTTACAGTATTCTGGAAGGTGGGTCATAGAGGATCCTGCTGTGATGTATGTCAGAGAGTGTTTTGCCTATGTTCTCCTCTAAGAGTTTTATAGTTTCTGGTCTTACGTTTAGATCTTTAATCCATTTTGAGTTTATTTTTGTGTATGGTGTTAGAAAGTGATCTAGTTTCATTCTTTTACAAGTGGTTGACCAGTTTTCCCAGCACCACTTGTTAAAGAGATTGTCTTTAATCCACTGTATATTCTTGCCTCCTTTGTCAAAGATAAGGTGTCCATAGGTGCCTGGATTTATCTCTGGGCTTTCTATTTTGTCCCATTGATCTATATTTCTGTCTTTGTGCCAGTACCATAATGTCTTGATGACTGTGGCTTTGTAGTAGAGCCTGAAGTTAGGCAAGTTGATTCCTCCAGTTCCATTCTTCTTTCTCAAGATGGCTTTGGCTATTCGAGTTTTTTTGTATTTCCATACAAATTGTGAAATTATTTGTTCTAGTTCTGTGAAAAATACCCCTGGTAGCTTGATAGGGATTTCATTGAATCTATAGATTGTTTTAGGTAGTATATCATTTTCACTATATTGTTTCTTCCGATCCATGAACACAGTATATTTTCCCATCTATTAGTGTCCTCTTTGATTTCTTTCACCAGTGTTTTATAGTTTTCTATATATAGGTCTTTTGTTTCTTTAGGTAGATATATTCCTAAGTATTTTATTCTTTTAGTTGCAATGGTGAATGGAATTGTTTCCTTAATTTCTCTATTTTCTCATTATTAGTTTATAGGAATGCAAAGGATTTCTATGTGTTGATTTTATATCCTGCAATTTTACTATATTCATTGATTAGCTCTAGTAATTTTCTGGTGGAGTCTGTAGGGTTTTCTATGTAGAGGATCATGTCATCTGCAAACAGTGAAAGTTTTACTTCTTTTCCAATTTGGATTCCTTGTCTTTCTTTTTCTTCTCTGATTGCTGTGGCCAAAACTTCCAAAACTGTGTTGAATAGTAGTGGTGAGAGTGGGCACCCTTGTCTTGTTACTGACTTTAGGGGAAATGCTTTCAATTTTTCACCATTGAGGATAATGTTTGCTGTGGGTTTCCTTCTATTCCTGCTTTCTGGACAGTTTTTTATCATAAATGGATGTTGAATTTTGTCAAAGGCTTTCTCTGCATCTATTGAGATAATCATATGGCTTTTATTTTTCAATTTGTTAACCTACTTTGAATTCTAAAGGACTCTTCATTGCTTACAGAATATGTAATTTACTCCTTAAATATCTGCTTCTCTCAATTTTTCACTAAAGTAAATGTAATGGGAAGGACCTGAACTTGAACCCTGGGAAATCTGGGAAGTGGTTTAAAGCCACTGCAAATGGAACATTCTTTAGAAGTTTAGAAGTTTCATGTATAATCCTAAAAATTCTGTGATTCTCATATCCAAATAGTTCTGTATTTCTATGGTTATGAAAAGAACATTTTAAAATATTCTTATGAAAAAATATGGACAAAAAAGTGAACTACCTGATACTCTATTTCCATGAGTGGTTGATTTATGTGTAAAATTTTATTACACTGAATTTATCACTTTAGTAACTTGAAGAGCAATGAACCTCAGATGTGCAATTTTTTTTTTTTTGGTGTCACAATATTTCAATAACTCAGACTAAAAGAAATACATAAATATAAGTAGTATTTTTTCTCCTTCATTCTTATAGGAATTTTGTCAGACTAATCTCTGGAGAGAGAGGTCCAAGTGTTTCCAGAGAGGTGAGGAGTGACGTTTTGGGCTACTGAAATTGATGGGCATTTTGATGAGTCCCTCTTCGAGAGACATGATAGTTGAATAACATGCACACTGAAAGCATTTATGATTCATGGATTAGATCTCTTCTATATCCTCAAGAAAACACTCTTCAGAGATTTTTCAGAAGAAATTTGATGTTTTGATTTTTTATTTTACTACTGATCCTTTAAATCAGATTAAAATGAACCAACAGGGAGCCCATCCTGGTGCTCTGTGACTACCTAGAGGGATGGGAGTGGGGAGAGAAGCTCCAGAAGGAGGGGATATATGTATAATTATGGCTAATTTGCATTGTTGTATGGCAGGAACCAGAGCTTCCCAGGTGGCAGTAGGGGTAAAGAACCTGCCTGCCAATGCAGGAGATGTAAAGAGATGCCAATTCCATCCCTGGGTCTGGAAGATCCCCTGGAGGAGGGCATGGCAGTCCACTCAGTATTCTTGCCTGAAGAATCCTATGGACAGAGGAGCCTGGTGGGCTACAGTCCATAGGGTCACAGAGAGTTGGACATGCTTGAAGCAACTTAACACACACACACATGGCAGAAATCAACCCAAGATTGTCAAGCAATTATCCGATTAAAATTTGTTTTAAATTAAAAATAAATGAACCAGTTGTCCTAATTCTTACTCTCATGATCCTCTTTCTTGTCTCTCACATTTAATTTTATTTACATTTTAAATTTTATAGTATTTATCATGACAATACATGCACATGGTTAAAACATCCCTGCCATGTTCAATCCTTGGCGAGGTGGCCCATGGGAGAAGTGACTTGATGTGAGTGTGAGGTGAATTGCAGAGGCTGAGCTGTGCTGCCAGTCAAATAGTTGTCCTCTCCTTAATAGAAACACTGCTATTTATTTGCCCTACTCTGAGGACCTGCCCCTTTGAAAATGTGGTCCCATCTGTCAGACTTCCCAGGTGGCTCGGTGGTAAAGGGGGCTTCCCTGGTGGCTCGGATGGTAAAGAATCTGCCTACAATGCAGGAGACCCAGGTTCGATCCCTGGGTAGGGAAGATCCCCTGGAGAAGAGAATGGCAATCCACTCCAGTATTCTTGCCTGGAGAATCACATAGACAGAGGAGCTTGGCAGGCTACAGTCCATGGGGTCCTGAAGAGGTGGACGTGACCGAGCATGCACGCACTCATAGGTCAAGCCTGGGTAGGTCCTTGTTGCTGGAATATCAGGAACTTGCCATGGTCATAGTCAGATTGGCTTTTGAGAGGAGATGCTCAATATTGAGGCCATTCAAAGTCCACCTGGCCATCATAGCTGCTACGCTCATGAGTCCATTGAATAGGAAGAGGCTAAATGAGGAAAGTGGAAGTCACTCAGTTGTGTTTGACTCTCTCTGACCCCATGGACTGTAGCCCTCCAGGCTCCTCTGCCCATGGAATTTTCCAGGGAAGAATACTGGAGTGGGTTGCCATTTCCTACTCCAAAATGAGGAAGGAGGATGACCAATATTCATTGGGCAGGTCATCCTGGTCTCTTCCTTCCTCTAGGAGGAAGCCTGTATTAGGCTTCTTTAAGGATCTCTCAAAGATTTCTCAAACCTTTTAATATAAGGGCTCTCAATTGGTAAAATGAATCAAATCTGGAAACTGCAAAGTGTATCTGATCATGTCAAGTATTTTAAATGTATAGAATATTCCCTTTCCCTTGATACTGTCATCTAGAGCTCTCCATCCTTTGGCTTCCATCTAGGCTGGAGGTAGGAAGGGAAGATGGGGGTTGCTTGTCCCTGGTAATGATGTCAATTGGCTTCCTTGATTTCAGGCTCTCTTTTCAAACTCTTGCCCTCTGTCATTCTCCACCCTCCAAGATAGTCTGAAATCACCTCCTTTCTCTTTCCTACAAACTGCTATATATGATTTCTTGGGTTTGACTTCCTTAGCTCTTATGAATCAGTTGACATTTCTCAATCCATTTTCTATCTTTCAGAGTAGATTTTCAAAATGTCTTCGTGTTTCATCCAAGGCATCTATAAGCACTCAATTTTGGGTTATCATTTTTGTTATACTCAATTGCCTGGTAGCTTGCAGTCTCCTCTGTCCATCGGATTCTCCAGGCAAGAATACTGGAGTGGGTTGCCATTTCCTTCTCCAAGGGATCTTCCCAACCCAGGAGTCGAACCCAGGTATCTTGCATTATAGGAGATTCTTTGCCATCTGAGACACCAGGGAAGCCCCTTTACCACAATGAGAAAATCAAGAGGCAAGCACTTTATTCTTAGTAAATGATGGAATGAATGCTGATGCATTTGCTATTTTTAATGGCCTGGGGTCTGACACCCACCACTCCAGCTGTTTCATTTTGTCTTCATTGATTTAGCTCCGTGTTTGCTTTTCTATTGGATTTTTCCAGTCGACCCAATATCTAATAAAACATTCACAGATCATTTTTCCATTTTTCCTCACCAGCTATTTTCCATCAAGTATGTTGCAAATTGATATATTTTCACATAAGCCCATCATTAAAATGACTAAATATTAAACATCTGTTCTTTCAGGCAGCTGTAAATAGAGAAACTCTATTTCTCAATGAGTTTTTCAATACATCTTATGAGCATATTAAATCATGCCATGTGAAGGTTTGCTTTGAATAGACTACATTTTACATTAGTTCTTTCCTTTTGAACTAAAAGAGTCAGTTCAGTTCAGTGGCTCAGTCACATCCTACTCTTTGTAACTCCATGAATCACAGCATGCCAGGCCTCCCTGTCCATCACCAACTCCCAGAGTTCACTCAAACTCACGTCCAGCGAGGCAGTGATGCCATCCAGCCATCTCATCCTCTGTCGTCCCCTTTCCCTCCTGCCCCCAATCCCTCCCAGCATCAGAGTCTTTTCCAATGAGTCAACTCTTCATATGAGGTGGCCAAAGTATTGGAGTGTCAGCTTTAGCATCAGTCCTTCCAGTGAACACCCAGGGCTGATCTCCTTTAGAATGGACTGGTTGGACCTCCTTGCCATCCAAGGGACTCTCAAGAGTCTTCTCCAACACCACAGTTCAAAAGCATCAATTCTTCTGCACTCAGCTTTCTTCACAGTCCAACTCTCACATCCATACATGACCACTGGAAAAACCATAGCCTTGACTAGACGGACCTCTGTTGGCGAAGTAATGTCTCTGCTTTTCAATATGCTATCTAGGTTGGTCATAACTTTTCTTCCAAGGAGTAAGCATCTTTTAATTTCATGACTGCAATCATCATCCGTAGTGATTTCGGAGCCCCCAAAATAAAGTCTGACACTGTTTCCGCATCTATTTCCAATGAAGTAATGGGACCAGATGTCATGATCTTCGTTTTCTGAATGTTGAGCTTTAAGCCAACTTTTTCACTCTCCTCTTTCACTTTCATCAAGAGGCTTTTTAGTTCCTCTTCACTTTCTACCATAAGGGTGGTGTCATCTGCATATTGACCTTTTCCAGTCCTGAGGCCACTGCTGAGTTTTCCAAATGTGCTGGCATATTGAGTGCAGCACTTTCACAGCATCATCTTTCAGGATTTGAAATAGCTCAACTGAAATTCCATCACCTCCACTAGCTTTGTTCATAGTGATGCTTTCTAAGGCTCACTTGACTTCACATTCCAGGATGTCTGGCTCTAGGTGAGTGATCATACCATAGTGATTATCTTGGTTGTGAAGATCTTTTTTGTACAGTTCTTCTGTATTCTTGCCACCTCTTCTTAATATCTTCTGCTTCTGTTAGGTCCATACCATTTCTGTCCTTTATCGAGCCCGTCTTTGCATGAAATGTTCCCTTGATATCTCTAGTTTTCTTGAAGAGATCTCTAGTCTTTTCTATTCTGTTGTTTTCCTCTATTTCTTTGCATTGATCACTGAGGAAGGCTTTGTTATCTCTCCTTGCTATTCTTTGGAACTCTGCATTCAGATGCTTATATCTTTATTTTTCTCCTTTGCTTTTTGCTTGTCTTCTTTTCACAGCTATTTGTAAGGCCTCCCCAGACAGTCATTTTGCTTTTTTGCATTTCTTTTCCATGGGGATGGTCTTGATCCCTGTCTCCTGTACAATGTCATGAACCTCAGTCCATAGTTCATCAGGCACTCTGTCTATCAGATCTAGGCCCTTAAATCTATTTCTCACTTCTACTGTATAATCATAAGGGATTTGATTTAGTTCATACCTGAATAGTCTAGTAACCTGAACTCCCCAGGTCAGTAGGTGTCCAATATGCTACTGGAGATCAGTGGAGAAATAACTTCAGAAAGAATGAAGGGATGGAGCCAAAGCAAAAACAATACCCAGTTGTGGATGTGACTGGTGATAGAAGCAAGGTCTGATGCTGTAAAGTGCCATATTGCATAGGAACCTGGAATGTTAGGTCCATTAATCAAGGCAAATTGGAAGTGGTCAAACAGGAGATGGCAAGAGTGAACGTCGACATTCTAGGAATCAGCGAACTAAAATGGACTGGAATGGGTGAATTTAACTCAGATGACCATTATATCTATTACTGTGGGCAGGAATCCCTTAGAAGAAATGGAGTAGCCATCATGGTCAACAAAAGTCCAAAATGAAGTACTTGGATGCAAGCTAAAAAACGACAGAATGATCTCTGTTCGTCTCCAAGGCAAACCAGTCAATATCACAGTAATTCCAAGTGTATGCCCCAACCAGTAACAGTGAAAAGGCTGAAGTTGAATGGTTCTATGAAGACCTACAAGGTCTTTTAGAACGAACACCCAAAAAAGATATCCTTTTCATTATAGGGGACTGGAATGCAAAAGTAGGAAGTCAAGAAACACCTGAAGTAACAGGCAAATTTGGCCTTAAAATATGGAATGAAGCAGGGCAAAGGCTAATAGAGTTTTGCCAAGAAAACGCACTGGTCATAGCAAACATCCTCTTTCAACAACACAAGAGAAGACTCTACAAGTGGACATCACCAGATGGTCAACATCAAAATCAGATTTATGATATTCTTTGTAGCCAAAGATAGAGAAGCTCTATACAGTTAGCAAAAACAAGACAGGGAGCTGACTGTGGCTTAGACCAAGAGCTCCTTATTGCCAAATTCAGACTTAAATTGAAGACAGTGGGGAAAACCACTAGACCATTCAAGTATGACCTAAGAGAGATATATGGTCAAATATCGACATCAAAGGCCTTCATCAAGTCTCTTCTATTAATGTTTCACCTTTATTATCATTACTGTTGCTAGTTTTTGCTGAAGCATAATCGATGCTTTTGAACCATGGTGTTGGAGAAGACTCTTGAGAGTCCCTTGAACTGCCAGGAGATCCAATTCGTCCATTCTTAAGGAGATCAGCCCTGGGTGTTCACTGGAAGGAATGATGCTAAAGCTGACACTCCAGTACTTTGGCCACCTCATGCAAAGAGTTGAATTATTGGAAAAGATCCTGATGCTGGGAGGGATTGGGGGCAGAAGGAAAAGGGGATAACAGAGGATGAGATGGCTGGATGGCATCACTGCCTCGATGGACATGAGTTGAGTGAACTCCGGGAGATGGTGATGGACAGGGAGGCCTGGCATGCTGCAATTCATTCGGTCACAAAGAGTCGGATACGACTGAGCAACTGAACTGAACTGAACTGAAAAAGTTGATTTACAAATTGTGTTATTTCAGGTGTATAACATAGTGGTTTTGTTTTCAGAATATATTCTGTTATAGGTTATTACAAGATACTGTGTATAATTCCCTGTGCTATGCAGTAGGTCCTTGTTGCTTATCAATTTTACATATAGTAGTTTGCATCTCATTCTCCTAATTTGTCCTCCTCCCCTCCCTTTCCCCTTTCGTAACCATAAGATTTCTTCTCTATGTCTATGTGTGTTGTTTTACATATAGATTCACTTGCACTTTTTAGATTCTGTATTGAAGTGAAAACATGCCGTATTTGTCTTTCTCTGACTTGTTTCACTAAGCATAATATTTTATAGGTCCATCTATGTTGCTTCAAATAGCAAGCTTTCATTCTTTTTTTAGGGATGTGTGATGTTTCATTTTATATTATATATATAAAATACACACACACACACACATATATATGTATATATACCATATCTTTTTAAGCCAATCATCAGTTGACAGGCACTTGGGTTGGTTTCATGTCTTGGCTATTATAAATAGTGCTACTATAGTGCTATGAACACTGGAGTGCTTGTATCTTTTCAAGTTATAGTTTTTGGTTTTTCTGGGAGTGGCATTGCTGGGTCACTTCACATGCAGTAGAGTGGTTGAAATAAAAAAGATAAGTTAATATAAAAATGTTTGTGAGGATGTGGAGAAATTAGACCCTTCATGCACTGATGGTAAGAATATAAAGTGATGCATGCACTTTTGGAAAACAGTCTGCTACTTCATCATCTAGCCTGCAATTTAAGAAAAATGAAAACATATGCCTACACATATGTACATGGATGTTCACATCAGCATTGTTTATAGTAGTCAAAAGGTGGAAACAATCCAAATGCCCATCAACTGATGAATGAATAAATAAAATGTGGTATTCCATGTCCATACAATGGAATATTATTCTGCAATGAAAAGCATAACATTCTGATACATGCTACATCATGAATGGACCTTGGAAACAGTATGCTAAGAGAAAGGAAGCCAGTCACAAAAAATTGCATATTGTATGACTTCATTTATACAAAATGTCCAGAGCAGACAAATCTATAGAGACTGAAAGTAGAGACCAGGTCTTCCAAGAGAAGAGATGCATTTTCTGGATGAGACATGGGTGCTAAATGAGATACTTTCATGAAGGGCAAAGTCACAGCCTTAGAAACCATGGTGAAGGGTTCTTGTGCCTGTGCTGGGCTTGGGGTTTGGACTACCAGCATTCTAGTGAACCATGCAGGCTGGAGACTGGAACCTCTTCCTTCTGTCTCTCAGCATTTTCAGTCCCTTAGCTCTCCACATGGCATAAATGAATGTCATTCATTTAACTGTAAACATGAATGAGGTTGAATTTCTAGCTACTCCAGTAAATTGAGACTTGGATTCAAGTTTAATTTATTTTCTTTCACCTGATTTTATAAAATGCGTTCCTACCACCCTTGTTTAAGAGCTGTTGTTGTTTAGTCGCTAAGTCATGTCTGACCCATTCGCAACCCCTTGGATTGTAGCCCACCAGACTCCTCTGTCCATGGGATTCTCAAGGCAAGAATACCTGGAATGGGTTGCCATTTCATTCACCAGGGGATCTTCCTGACCCAGGGGTCAAACCCGTGTCTCCTGCTTTGGCAGGTAGATTCTTTACCATTGAGCCAGATACCCCAATTTCCCTGTTACTCCCAGCCACCTGCTTCTCATGTTTGAGGCATGATGGAGTAGATGGTGCCTGAAGAAAGGAAAAAAACTATCAGCTTCAGTTTTTTTTTTAATTTTTATTTTTTTCAGCTTCAGTTTTGAATGATGCTTCCATATCTATGGATTTCGCAACTAGATCAGTTTTCAAAAAATTTTACCCATAACCTTATGTATTATATTACATTCTCCAAACCAATACTTGATTTCTGCGACTCCTTTCAATTCCTTTTAAAAAAACTTAGCTACTGCTTGCTTTCAATGAACTCCAGTGGCATTCTGAAGTAGGGCTTGATCATTTTGACACTTAAACATCCAGAGGGCAGAGACATAGTTTCATGTCTTCATGAATATGGTTTGATTCTGGATTTGTAGAAATGCAATATTCTTTAATTACAAGAATTATCTCCAAGGTATATAAAGTAGTCTCTGTTCTAGAAAGTCTAAGATGGACTAAAATTTGAAAAATGGAGAAATGATCACTGAGGCTCTATTGACTGACTGAGAAATAAGAATCAGCTAATGTGAAACATTTGGGCAATAATTTCCAGAAAGAAACTCAATAACCTGATGCAAAATAAGAAAACTGCTCTCCTTTGTCAGAGACCCAACCTCCCACCTTGCTTTTAAGATACTGCAGTGAAATGCTGAGTAGGACACATAGAGGTGAAAATTGATTTTCCCTGAAGTGTACACTGTACATTCAAAGCCAAAATTCTTTCAACAAGATTAATAAGTGCTATTCATGGTGTTCATTCCCTGGGCAGATCAACAGTGTGAAGAGCATGAGTAGAGGCTACAAAGTTGTCTGCTATTGTCGGATGTATTTGAGCACAGCCCACCACTGTTAGGCTCCGCTGATGGCTCAGATGGTAAAGAATCCACCTGCCAATGCAGGAGACACAGGTTCGATCCCTGGTCTGAGAGGATCCCGCATGCCATGGAAAAACTAAGCCCATCTGCCACAAAAGTTGAGCCTGTGCTCCAGAACCTGGGAGCCCCAACTGCTGCGCTCACATGCTGCGACTACTGAAGCCCAAGCACCCTAGAACCCGTGCTGTGCAGCAAGAGAAGGCACCATGATGAGAAGTCCATGCACTGAAACCAGAGAGTGGTCTCTCTCCACAACTAGAGAAAAGCCTGGGCAGCCAGGAAAACCCAGGACAGCTGATAAAAGCAAGGTAACAATTGGAATTCATTTCTAATTCCAGCTATAATGTGAAAAAATAAGGGTGTTGGACTAAGAAGCCCTGGGTCTAGACCTGCCTGCTTTCAACTTCTGTGACTGTAGGCGATTCTTTTCACCTCTTAAAGATTCAGTTTCTGTATCCATACAAGGACAGGGCTTAAGGATCATAAGATGCCTTCAATTTCATGATTTTAAAATTTATGAATCTTGGGTTTCAGAGCTGACTGACTCACTGATGATTTATCTGAGAAAAATAATATTATTGACTCTCCAATGAGAGACTAATATTTCCTGTGGATGAAAAGTTAATTTTTAGCCATCACTAATGTCAAACCAAAGAAAACATCCTGACGCCTATAAAAAATTTAAAAAGTCTGCCCAAAGATAGATGGCTAGGAACTAACAGTGTGTGAGTTCCCATAATTAACTAAAACTCCACATAGGAATCCTTCTTAATTTACAAAAAAATTCTGTGGTTCCTTTTCTTTTCCAAACCAAATATTCTCAGAGAAATGAAAATATGCTTAAGGCGCTTATGTAGCTGGGAGCAGCTATATTGTATTTTCCTATGAATAGCATCTAACCCTTTAAATGACGAAACTAATATTACAAAGTGTTAATAACATGCTGCCACATGCTAATCCAATGTTTGTAATTTCTACTGAATCTCCAAGAAGAAAATGAACCACCAGACACTTGGAATGTAGATCTGAAAATTGGATGGTATGAAATTTGGATGAACTGAATAGGTTTTCCTAAGACCATTTCCTAAGACCATGAATCCAAAGTGGCCACTTAGTCATAGTTTTAAAAAAACATTTATTTATTTGGCTGTGGTGGGTCTTAGTTAAGGCATGCGAGATCTTTCAGTTGTGAATACTTAGTTGCAGCATGTGGGATCTAGTTCCCTGATCAGGGATCAAAACTAGGCCCCCTGCATTTGGTAGCTCAGAGTCTTAGCCACTAGACCACCAGCCAAGTCACCCTTGTCATGGTTGTTTTAATCAATGATGAAACATATATACTACACCAATGGATGCTTGAGGATATAACAATCAGAATGCTTTTGTATAAGAGCTGTGAACTGACTTAAACAACGAGGCAAGAGGGAGAGCCGGATTTGGGGCGGATGTTACCCAGACAGCCATCTTTGCTCCTGATACTCTTTCCTCTCCCTGATGTGTTGGTCCACCCCCAGTGTGGATGCTGGCTCCAGCATCAGGCTCTCGTCATTTCTGTCTCTCCTTGACAGATCTCAGCACCTGGAACATGGTGAACAGGGCGCAAATGATAAAAATTATAATCAGTGGTGGTGTTTATCAGGCTTTCATTGCATATTCTGTTTTACATGTACTGATTCATTTACTCTTGGCAGGCAGTGCAGTACTTTAAACAAATGTCCTCACAGGACTTCCCTAGTGCTCCAGTGGTTAAGAATCTGCCTTGCAGTGAAGGGGAAATGGGTTCAATCTCTGGTTGGGGAACTAAGATCCCACATGCCCACATGCCACAATAAAAGATCCTGCATGATGCAACTGAGACCCAACACAGCCAGATAAATTAAATATTCTTAAAAAAAAAAAAAGTCCTCACATTCTTTGAGATGGCTCCCCTCAGAGGGGAGGTCTAACTTCTCTCCTCTTGAATGTGGACTGCACTTAATGACTTGTTCTAATGAGCAGGATAAAGCTAAAGGGACGATGTGATGTGTGACTTTTGACTGCTGCTGCTGCTGCTGCTGAGTTGCTTCAGTCATGTCCGACTCTGTGCGACCCCATAGGCGGCAGCCCACCAGGCTCCCCGATCCCTGGGATTCTCCAGGCAAGAACACTGGAGTGGGTTGCCATTGCCTTCTCCAATAATAGTGTGACTTTTGACACTAGGTCATAAAAGGGCTATAGCTTCCATCTTGGTTGTTCTCTTGCTGTCTCTGTCTCTCTTTCTCTCTCTCTTTCCCCACTAGCTCTAGAAGAAGCTAGCTGCCGTGTCTTGGGGACTCTCATCCCTGTGAAGAGGCTCACGTGCTGAGGAGCTGAAATACAACCAAACTCCGGACCCTAACCATGTGGCCTGCCCTCAACTACATGAGTGATCTGGAGGCAGGTTCCCCAGTGGAGCCTGAAGATGTCTACACCCATTGGCAGCGTGACTGCAGTCTCCAGAAGGACCCTGATGCAAGCCACCGCCTAAGTCACTCCAGGACCCCCGATTCTTAGGACATGTGTGAGAGGGACTTCTCTGGGGGTCCAGTGGTTAAGACTTCACCTTGCAATGCAGGGGTTGTGGGTGTGATTCCTGTTTGAGGAGCTGAGATCCCACGTGTGTGTGTGTGCTCAGTCACTCGGTTGTGTCTGACTCTTTGCAAACCCACAGACCGTAGACTGCCAGGCTCCTCTGTTTTTGGGATTCTCCAGGCGAGAATATTGGAGTGGGTTGACATTTCCTTCTCCAGGAGATCTTCCCAACCCAGAGATCAAACCCACATCTCCTGCATTGGTAGGCGGGTTCTTTACCGCTGAACCACCTGGGAATCCCAAGATCCCACATGTCTCACAACCAAGAAAGCAGAACATAAACAACAGAAGCAATATTGTAATAAATTCAATAAAGACCTTAGAAATGACTCACACACCCCAAACAAAATCTTAAAAAGAAAGAAACTGTGTGAGATAATATTTGTTGTTTTTAATTCTGGGTAATTAGTTACACAGCAATGAGCAAGTACATTACAGATTGGCTCAGCTGGTAAAGAATCCACCTGCAATGCTGGAGACCTGGGTTCAATCCCTGGGTTGGAAAGATCCCCTGGAGAAGGAAAAGGCTACCCACTCCAATATTCTGGACTAGAGAATTCCATGAACTGTATAGTCCATGGGGTTGCCAAGAGTTGGACACAACTGAGCGATTTTCACATCATATCAATAGGCAACTAGGACCATTATCCCTTGTTTCAGATGAACAACTTGAAGCCCAGGAACGTTATGTAACTTATTCCAAGTCACACAGCCTGGAAGTTGTGGGGGCAAGAAGCACACCTCCCACAGTCTTATTTCTGAGTTCACATCCTTCACTTCTGGTGTACATATCTATGCCTTTTAAAATTTATTTTGAAGTCTGTTCTTTCTTTATCATTTGTCCAAACTTTTAGTATTGGTAGATAATTTCAAGGGGATTGAGATGAGTGATAAAGACAATGTTAAAGGCTTCTTAAAAATGACTATTTGTAGTTAAAAATGTTTTTATGTTTTAGAAGACATCTAGTATTTGTGTACCTTAGAACTTTATATAGGAGAAGGCAATGGCAACCCACTCCAGTACTCTTGCCTGGAAAATGCCATGGACAGAGGAGCTGGTAGGCTATAATCTGTGGGGTCTCGAAGAGTCAGACACAACTGAGCAACTTCACTTTCACTTTTCACTTTCATGCATTGGAGAAGGAAATGGCAACCCACTCCAGTATTCTTGCCTGGAGAATCCCAGGGACAGAGGAGCCTGGTGGGCTGCCATCTATGGGATTGCACAGAGTCAGACACGACTGATGCAACTTAGCAGCAGCAGCAGCAACAGAACTTTATACCATAGAATATAAATGTGAGAGGCAGCTCATGGCTTTATGAAAGGAGTAAAGAATTTGCTGAGCTTCCACATAAAGGGTGAGACTTGAAATTCTGTGTAGAATCAGCTTTTCCTCATCAAAGGTATGGCAGTGATACAGTCTACAGAGGAGCCTGGCATGCTGCTGTCCATGAAGACACTAAATCCTGTCAAAGAGTGGGACATGATTTAGCAACAGAATAACAACCAAGTGTAATTCTAGATATGTCAGGTGTTGGGTGGTTCCTTGAGACATGGAGGCAAGACTTGAAGAAGTTACTTTGTTCTGAATTCATGTGACCATCGAGCTGACCATCTCAAAATCTGGGCTTTGAGTCCTGTGTGTCATGCCTGAGTCATCCTGGTGAAGTTTCCACACTGAGTTCTTTTCTTATCATTTGCAAATTTCTGTGTCCTCCCTTTCAGATGGAGAGAGACAGACGCTTGGAGCTGGACTCCTCCCAAGTTTCTCAGTTCTCCTTACTTTCTTGTTTCTGACCCCTCAGTGGGGTGACTGGCTCTGAGCTCCCGGGACCACAAGTGATACTTCTGCTTTACATGGAGAGTTCCTCCATACTCTGAAGAACCAGAAGCCAGAGAGAGGAAGCTGTCTGCCTGAAGTCCGGTGGAGAATGACCAATAGGACTTCTTTCCATTGCTATATTTAGAATTTACTCCCAACTCTTACTGAAGAATATGTTGCTGTTTAGTGCTTAAGATGTGTCCCACTCTTTGTGACCCCATAGACTGTAGCCCACCAGGCTCCTCTGTCCATGGGATTTTCCAGGCAAGAATACTGGTGCACGTTGCCATTTCCCACTCCAGGTAATCTTCCTGATCCAGGGAATCAAACCCATATCTCTTGCCTCTCCTGCATTGGCAGGCAGATTCTTCACCCCTGTGCCACCTGGCAAGCCCTTCATAACATTCACCACACCTTTCCTAACTGCTTTTTAATTATGTCTCCCTTTCTTGACTGTAAGCCTCATAAGAACAAAAGTCACATCTTTTCTCACTGTACTATTTCTAGCATCTGGTACTGAGCTTGGCTTGTCTGAGTGTACTCAGTAAATATTTGTTGAATATATGAATGAACAATTTTGGATAACATCTCTCAATAATTTTTAACATGGTTAAAGTCAAATAAAACACATATGAAGGCTACCTGTGGCTTAGGCACCTCCAATTTGTAACTTCTGCAGAAAGTACGGCCACGATAATTTAGCATGGACATTGTTCAGGCGTTTGTTATCAATCTTCTGTATAACTCTGGAAGACTTAACAGACTTTCACAGTGCATCTAATTTTGAACACTAAAGATACCGGTGAAACCTTGACATTTCAATAGCACAGATGATTTCAAATGTTTCTCTCCCAAACTGAAAGCATGACAAAGTTTTTTTTTTTTAATCTCCCTTTAAATTAAAAACAATTCTCCCTGTTTTAAAAAATTGCAGTGTGTCTTGATCACTCCCTAGTTATGGTTTAGAGCACTTTGCTCTTCATTAGGAAAGTGGTTCATCTGCTATTTCTTTATAACCCAAAGTGGCTGCCTTTGGAGGAGGACAGAAGCTAAATAAAGGCGGTTCCTCAAATAAACCCTTGACATCCCTGCTCTTTGCTCTCTACTTGGTCCTTGAAATGCAGTCTTTCCTCACAATATATTATTTAACTTCATGGTGTTTGGTTGGTACTTTGATACTATTTGAAGGAAAAAAAAAACAAACAAAACTTCAGTCAATGTAACATCATAAAGATTCCTTGGGATAAAAATTAGTATAGAAATGGTGAGAAACATTTCCCAAGGCATCATTCAGGGTTCACCATGAACAAATGTTAATTGTAAAAAAGTTTACATAATTAAATATTGCAGCTTCAATAACCCTAACACGTTCCTTATATAACTATGTGGACAACTATTTTAATCACTTTTTAGTGGCTGTCTAGACAGACTGGTAGAATAACTTGATCTGGAATTTAATTAAATAGAGATTACAAAACTTCAAGAGGAAAAAATGTTGTATGGCATCAGTGTCTTTTTTTTGAAGATGTGGTTTGGAGATGAACAAGCATATAAGCAATTTGGCCACCTGATGCAAAGAATTGACTCTTTGGAAAAGACCCTGATGCTGGGAAAGATTGAAGGCAGGAGGAGAAGGGGATGACAGAGGATGAGATGCTGCAGTCCAAGGGGTTGCAAAGAGTCAGACACGACTCAACAGCTGAACTTACTGACTGACTGATAAAGAAGCAAACAGAGAATTCTGGTTTTAAAAATGAGATGTTGGGTAAAATGGAGAAAAAGAATAAGGGTATAGAAGGGTTGAAAACTGCTATGTTTGTGAAACCATGATTAGGGATTACTCTGTAATTCAAATTTGGAACTAGGTCCTTAATATGTTTCATGTGTTTGGTGGTAAATAGCATCAGTGTTTGAAAAATGATTTTTTCCTTTCCTATCCATTGTTTCACAATTTCAACATTGCCTTTTTCTGCTGTTTTTCCAAGAAAGAGGTTGTCGCAATTATCTTCTTTCAGTTTTTTATTCTATTAGTATCTTTTCACCCTAAGTCTCACATTTTAGAAAGGATTCAGATAAATGGGCCCATAAGAAAGAAATTACATCCTCAGCCTGGAGTCTGGAAGAGTCAGACATAGTTAAGTAGACTGCAGAGAGAATTGGGGGAAAACCCCAATCAAAGTGCAAAGTTTTATAGTTTATGGTGAAAGGGAAGGTTTGTAACTTCTGACATGAGGTCATGAGAAACCTTTTCAGAGTCTGTCTTTGGAGTCTTTGGGAGCCCATTTCCTGGAGGAATCCAGCTGTCATGGAAGGGGACTACCTTGAGACCACCATGCTGGGAGGAAGCCCAAGCAGTCACATCCTTTCCCGTTACGTCATCTATCTTGACGACCCCCAAACACATACATTTTCCCCCTCTTGTCCTCTAAGACTCAGAGTCATGTGCCCACAGGTCTACTCCACATCTCTACTGGGAAGTCCCATTCCACAAACATCACGGTGTTAATGTTGGAGATTCTACGCTTGATTTCCTGTCCCTCCATATCTCTCCCTTCTCCAGTTGCTCACCTTGGCAATTGATTCAACATCCACCCGGAGCTCTAGCCAAAAGCCAAGAGTCAGCCTTCATTTTACCGTCTTTTGAACCTCACCACTAACCCATCCACAGGTGCTAGTGGTTCTGCATCTACCAATGTGCCTGGGGTATTTTCCAGTTTTCCATCTCTGCTGTCTGCATCGTCATCTCTTGGTAGCCTCCTTACTGACTCCTGTCTCCCTTCCTTTCACTCTGCTATCCTATTCTCAACTCACCAACTATAGTCACGTTTTAAAATGTTAGATGCATCGTCCCAGGTCCCTGCGTAAACATTTAAATGGCTTGCTAAGGCATTTGAGCACAATCCCAATCACAGAATGTGGTATGCGTGGTCTTACCTGGTCTCTACAACCTCATCTCATTGCTACAACTTCATGTCCCTCTCCCCTTCTTCAACTCTTCCAGCACAAAAGCCCTTTCTCACCTGGGAACTTGGAAGTGATTGCCCTTTGCCTGGACCATTCCCACTGCTCTTCACGTTCTCAGCCTAATGGCAGGGAGGCGTATCCTCAGGCTAAAAATGCATCCTCTTCGTATACTGTAATGTTTATAACCACTGTGATTATTTTACTTTTAAAATTATTTATTTTTATTGATGTATAGTTGACATATTATGTAAATTACAAGTGTAAAATATAATGATTCACTCCTTTTAAAGGTTATAGGTTTGATCTCCGGGTTGGGAAGATTCCTTGGAGAAGGGAAAGGCTACCCACTCCAGAATTCTGGCCTGGAGAATTCCATGGGCTGTACAGTCCCTGGGGGTCACAAAGAGTCAGACACGACCGAGCAACTTTCACTTTCACTCCATTGATTGTTATAAAATATTTGCTATATTCCCTGTATTGTGTAGTATATCCTTGTAGCTTATTTTATATATAATATTTTGTACCTCTTAATCCCCTACCCCTGTATTGCCTCTCCCTTTTTCCCCTCTCATCATTGTAATTATTTTGGGTTTTTACATTTAATATGTATTGTCTAGCTTTTTATAGTACTCTTGAACACTGAAAACTCATGGCCTGTGTCTATTTTCCATTCACCATTTTGTCCTTTGTATTCAGCCTAGTGCCTGGTACATACAAGGTGTTCAGTTAACTATTTTGTTGAATAAATCAACAAATACCAAAGCTTTGGGAAATCGCAAGAGAATCATGTACTTGGTTTAAGAGGGAAATCGAGGGAAGGTGGTCTCTTCCACCTTAAGACAGAATGGAAAACTAGAAACAGAAGACCTGCGTTGAAGGTACCACCTCAGCATGGCACCAGGGACACCAAGTTCCCACGCATCTCCTGCTACCTGTCTTGGACTAGCTGCTCAGCATTTTATCACTCCAGTTCCCATCTTACCCTCATCCTGTAAATCCAACTCCCAAGTCTGACTCTTCAGCAGCCCTGCCCTCTTCTCTCTCATCTACACTTGCGATTCCACCCTACCAAGTTCTATCCTCAGGCTAAAAATGTGCCTGCCAGCAGCTTGAAACCACGAGTCTCCACTTTGATCACTCAGTGATGGGGGAGGATAGTCCTCAGTTCCATGGTCCTACAACTGTGCTCCCAGGTCCCAAAATGACTGAGGTAGAGATGACTGTGGAACTTTCCAGACACGCTGCCAAGTAAACAAGTGGGTACGTGACCCTGAGGCTCAGAGGAGAGTTTCAGGTCAAGTGTACACATTTGTGGGTCATCACAATAGATGACTCATTGGAAAAGACCCTGATGCTTGGAAAGATTGAAGGCAGGAGGAGAAGGGGATGACAGAGGATGAGATGTTTGGATGGCATCACCGACTCAATGGACATGAGTTTGGGTGGACTCCGGGAGTTGGTGATGGACATGGAGGCCTGGCGTGCTGCAGTCCATGGGGTTGCAAAGAGTCGGACATGACTGAGTGACTGAACTGAACTGAACAGTAGAAGGACCCTTCAGAAAGGATAAGACCCACAGGAAGAGGTGATAGAAGAAGGAGGAAAGAGGATGGTTGATGGAAAAAAACAAACAAAAAAACTGGATAACTGGGAGGAAAATAATAATCTTTTATTTCCTCCGACTCTTGGTCCAGATGAGAAGAGACAGTCTCCAAAACATCTCGGCTCCTGACGTTACTGCTGAATCCCAGATGTCAATCTGGGGAAGCAAGGTGAAGAGACCTTACCATATTTTTTCTGACTTTTGCTCCCAGTATTACAGTATTGCCAGTACCCTACAATTTTACCCATTTCTTCTTCTTCATGAAGGTTTTGAGATGTGCTCAGGAACTGGTCCTTTTTGCTACCGTGTGCAGCTCACCATTTTATCTATCCCACCCGGCTCTCTGGAGTTGTGTACCTGAGTCACCTTGTGTCACGCCCCAGCAGTGGGCCACCCTTTGCTAGGAGCCATGCTCCTGGGTCTTCCTGTGGTCCCCAGAACTCTGGTTACCAAAATTCTTTCAGAAAATTCTCTTCTTATGAGTTAATTTTGTTCAGGAAATCACAACTACAGGATCAATCCTTTTTGGATGATTAACTTATAATTTAGGAATGGAACTCACTATGCCATCAGATTTGAATTTTATAAAGGGACTGGTGAGATCACCCAAAGGCAAACCCTTCACCAAAGGAAAATCCTGTTCCACATGCTCCTTAGAGAAAAGATGCTGAAATGAAGATGCTTAAAGCTCAGCATCTGCTGACCTAGGACTCTCTCCATAAAGTGACTCCCTGGGATGAAAGTGGAGCCAACTGCTCTTTGGGGTGAAGGTTGAACTTGTTGTTCTTTTGCCTCTGAGAGCAAGGGGATTAGGGCTTCCCAGGTGACTCAGTGGTAAAGAAACTGCCTGCTAATGCAAGAGACATAGGTTTGAATCCCTGGGTTGGGAAGATCCCCTGGAGAAGGACATGGCAACCCGTTCCAGTATTCTTGCCTGGGAAATCCCATGGACAGAGGACCCTGGTAGGCTACAGTCCATGGGGTCACAAAGAGTCAGGCATGATTTTGTGACTGAGCACACAAGCAGTTAACAGAGCATGTCTCTGAGGCAGCTTTACAAATATCCACCTCATAAATTCAAAGTTCCCTCCATCAGAAATGTAAATTTCAGATAAATTGAGAACTTCAAAGAACAAGCTTAAACTGAATCATGGAAATACAAAATGGCTAATAGGTACATTTTACACTATGGATGAAGAATGAAGATAAACCCACAAAAATATGACTATCAGAAGTTTTTCATATCCTTCTTCTCAAGCATATGGGTTGCTGTGTCTATGGGAAGGAATGGAACTGGGAACAACCGCGAAAGTGAAAGCTGCTCAGTTGTGTCCGAATCCTTGTGACCCCATGGACTATACAGTCCATGGAATTCTCTAGGCCACAATTTGGGAGTGGGTAGCCTTTCCCTTCTCCAAGGGATTTTCCCAACCCAGGGACCGAACCCAGGTCTCTTGCATGGCAGGTGGATTCTTTACCAGCTGAGCCACCAGGAAAGCCCAAGAATACTGGAGTGGGTAGCCTATCCCTTCTCTAGCGGATTCTCCCAACCAGGAGAAAATATTCTAATCTTTGGCTGGAGTGAGAATCTTATCTATAGAATCTTTGCGCCCCCTTTATTCCTTAACTCAGGCATACGGTGAATCCCAGACCTCCTTCAAGGTGTGCTAGACATTGCAAAGCCAATAAAATCTCCTGAGATTCCTGAGCCACATCGGTCCCTGTTGCCTCTGTCTGACAAAATTTCCCCGCAAGGACCACGGTGACTGTGTGAAAAAAGAGAATGGCACTAATGATGTAGCTTAACCTAAATTTTGTATTTAGACCCTCTTGAAAGATATCGCCATTGCCAGTACTGACCCAGATATTCACTACTGTCAATTAACAGGTCTCAAGAAAATTATTTTTAAGTTATAAGGGAAAGCATGTTTTTTCCTCTTCTTTCAGTGAACTTTAGCTTGTCAATAGTTAGCCAAGCTATTGAGGAAGAGTAAGTTGGATTAAGTCACAAAACAATACGTTACAGTGTCAAGAAAAATCAAAGAGAAAGAGGCAAACATACAAGTATGTTACCTATCTTTTGCCAAGAATTAAAAATCCAAATTTATTTATCTGTTAAATAAAGAACAATCAGTAGCGGAGATGGTGATAAATTAGTCTGGATGAAAATAAATAATGCAGTGAACAATATGCACAGCAATTAGGACCCAAATAATAATCTGAGTCATGCAATATTGGGTTGCACTGGTTGCAAAATCGATGTGACCCTGGACCTCTGTGAAAAGCTGCAATGACTCTGGAATTAAGAAATTTGGGCGTTGTGAGTGGGAGTGGTATTTACTTGGTTTTCAGCTCTTGAAAGAAGCAGTTTGACTGAGAGGTGGGTGGCTTTGTGAACAGCATATGTGACATATTTAATTCTACACGACATGGATAGAATACAATTGTTACATTGACTACTTAGTATTCTGATGTATCCTCTCTCATCATATTTCTGCTTTGACTCTTGTTGCTGCCTCTGTCTTCTAACCTAAAAATTTTAGGTTTAGGATTTTTGCACTCCTTGGAAGCACAAAGAACCCTAACTGTTAGACTTTATAAAAGGATAGCCAACTGCTATATCAAAGCAGGTCATGATTTTATTAAAACACATTAAACCTGACAATTGTCAGCTTTGAGCAGGCTGAACCTCTGTCTCCCTGTGGTCAGGAACAATGTAGGAATTTTAATATGAGTCTCTGTGGTGGCTGATTTGAATTTCTAGGACAGTAATTAGAGAAGACACGTTCCTGGTTGGCAAGCGCCTCTCCCAGGTTTTATCTCAAATGAAACGGCTTTGAGGTGTATTTAAAATGCCAACAGTCATAGCCTGCGAGAGCCTAGAAAGAGGTGAGTTTATTACC
Source organism: Aepyceros melampus (assembly GCA_006408695.1). Lineage (NCBI taxonomy): Eukaryota > Metazoa > Chordata > Mammalia > Artiodactyla > Bovidae > Aepyceros > Aepyceros melampus. Next base: position 203,982 of record SJXQ01001273.1, read on the forward strand.
TTCAGCATCTTTCTTTGGTAAGTCAAAAACTGTGCAACATGCTGGCTGGCGTTCAGAAGTTGAAGGTGTAAGACCTAACGGCCTTTTCTCAGGATCTGTTGCTCTAAAAACCACAGTGACTCGGATTCGATGCAACAGGCAAGAGGATTTATTAGGCCGGCGCGCTGGGGTTCAATCTCCACCCGAGGAGATGAACCTCGAACACTAATCGCGAGGAACTTTTATACCGAAAAATCACAGGCAGGTGTGGGTGGGGTCAGGATATTGGGAACAATGTGGTAGGGAGCCATAGGCAGGTGTAGGTGGGGTGAGGACGCTTGATTGGTGGGATAGGTCTGCAGGTAATTAAGTCGAAACAGTTGACTGACCACCCTGCGGCGCTTGGCCAGTTCTTAGAAGAACAATTACCCGGAAAAGTCCGACAGAAAATACATCTTTTTGAGAGGGGGTCTCCTTGCAAGGTCAGGAAACTAGGTTGTAAGTCATCAGTTAAGAATTAATAGAATGGGGCTTTGTTAGGGACCAGGAGACTCTGAGTCACCAGATAAGGGGAAAGTTATCTTCCGTGAGGCATGGCCTGCCTCCGGGGTTTTAACATAAAGGGGACTTAAAATTTTAACCTAGTATCTCCACCCGAGGAGATGAACCTCGAACACTAATCGCGAGGAACTTTTATACCGAAAAATCACAGGCAGGTGTGGGTGGGGTCAGGATATTGGGAACAATGTGGTAGGGAGCCATAGGCAGGTGTAGGTGGGGTGAGGACGCTTGATTGGTGGGATAGGTCTGCAGGTAATTAAGTCGAAACAGTTGACTGACCACCCTGCGGCGCTTGGCCAGTTCTTAGAAGAACAATTACCAGGAAAAGTCCGACAGAAAATACATCTTTTTGAGAGGGGGTCTCCTTGCAAGGTCAGGAAACTAGGTTGTAAGTCATCAGTTAAGAATTAATAGAATGGGGCTTTGTTAGGGACCAGGAGACTCTGAGTCACCAGATAAGGGGAAAGTTATCTTCCGTGAGGCATGGCCTGCCTCCGGGGTTTTAACATAAAGGGGACTTAAAATTTTAACCTAGTTTCTTCAAAGGAAATCTATCAGCCTGGCCTTACCCTCATGTAACGCCCAATGCATAACTTGTTCTTCTAAAGCCCAGCTGGCAGTATTTGAAAAGAAACCTATTTGATTAGCAGTTGTGCAGCTCTGCAATTTCCTATGCTCTCTAATTCAACAGATCAGAAATTCAATGGAATGAGCAGAAGTAGCCATCTTTTTTTTTTTTAGTTAATGAGTGCCTATCAAATGCTTATATAAATGGTAATTTGACATGGTGAAGAGCCTCAGGACAGAAATGTATGGGCTGGTGATTTTAAAAGTCAAAACTTTTAGATTAGAATCTGGGCTTTAAATATGTTATCTTGGTGTCTGTTTCAAAAATTGTATATGGTTTCCTTTGAAAGTTTAGTCGAAGTTCCAGTGACCTGATAAGTATGCGTGTGTACTTACATATATGACATAGATATATACATAAAATGATATAGATATAAAATAATATATAAAAATTATATATCAATATAAAAGGTACAAAATGGTATATATATTTATAGAAACATATGTCTTTCTCTATAGACATATGTGTACATACATATTTTTCTCTGTACATATATACATATTTTTTTACTTCTTATATATATTCTTTTCTTTAGGGAGAAAACAATCTTTCCATTGGAAAGAAACATTGTTCATTGTAAAGGCAACTGAAAAAGGAAAAAACATTGGACTTCGGTGGTAGCTGCATGAATAAGCTGAAATTTCATAGTCGTCTCTCTGCAAATTGGCCTCTTGCTGGCCCTGAGGAATATGTGGGTGAATACCAGACACAGGAGATGTCAATTTGGCCTGTTTTATGGAGATGAGGTCTTGTAATTTCTTTCAGAAAGTAGCTTAAAAGGATAACAGAGTCAGAATCACACCTGGTATTTCTTTTCCTTTCTACTATTTAAACAAACACAGAACCCTTCCTCTTTAGAGGAAGTTAAGGTTCCTGAGACCTGTATTTATTGCTGATTTTTAACCATGACGTTTGCTTCCTTGTCTCATTCATCTTGGTCATCATAAGAGCCTCATGGTGTCCAGCCTCAGAAGGGCCCCTTTGATGTTCAGTGACCACTCTGTTCTCTCTCCCAGGATACGATGTGTCCCTGGGGTCATCTGGGAAAAGATGGCTCTCAGTTTCCTCCTCAGTGGTGGAAAGATTTGATCCTTTTTCTAGTGCTCCATCATTTCGGTAACTTGGTCACTGTTTTTTAAATTTCTTCTACTCCTCCTGTAACAGTACAGACATGATTCTGTATTGAATCTATTCCTTTCCCTCTAACTCTTATGCTTGGTTGCCTGTGCTTAGATACGCTGGCCCTGCACTTTTTGTAAAAGAGTGTTGCCCATAGCCTGAAATACGCATGATAACCCACTCTCAAGGTTCTGACCTTTAAGGTATAATACTTTTCCATTCCTATAGAGACAAAGAGCTGAAGAACAGAAAATAACCAGTCTTGTTGGAGGTTTATAGGAACGCTGTGATCAGACAAGCTCAGACAGCTATAAGAACAAAAGATTCCTCCACCAGAAAGTTTGCAGCCAAGAGTCTAGTATAAGAGAAGCCTGAATTCTAATTCCAATAAGATGTTTCTTTGAGACACTAGCCCACCATCTTCTCAGTCTGCTGGCTTTCCCAGTAAAGTCATTATTTCTCATCCCAGCACCTTTTCTCTCTGTTTATTGGCCTTTCCGGCTATGAGAAGTCCTAGCTTGGACTCTGTACACTACTGCCACCTGCTGACCAACTCTCTCTCTGAACGTCTTGAGTTCAAATTTCTCAAGGCAGACCTGATCCTGTTAGCCAGTGGTTACTGGCCTCTTTCAAACTGTGGGGCTGGAGAAGACTCTGGAATGCCCCCTGACAGCAAGGAGATCAATCTAGTCAATTCTAAGGGAAATAAACCCTGAATATTCATTGGAAGGACTGATGCTGAAGCTCCAATACTTTGGCCACTTGGTGTGAAAAGCTGACTCATGGAAAAGGCCCTGATGCCGGGAAAGGTTGAGCATGGAAGGAGAAGGGGGTGACAGAGGAAGAGATGGTTGGATGACATCACTGACCCAATGGACTTGAGTCTGAGCACACCCCTGGAGATAGGGAAGGACAGGGAAGCCTGGCTGCTGCAGTCCTTGAGATCACAGTCAGACACGGCTTGGTGACGGAGCAGCAGCAACCTGGTCTCTGCACGGGCACCTGTTGGACAGACCTATGAGAGTATTTGGTTTCAGGTGGCACTTTTATCCCTGGTCTGGCCTAGATGGGATCAGAGTGGTGGGGTTGTGTAGCACAGCAGGAAGTCACTTGTGCCCATGCACTGAGGGCAGGATTCTCTCATTTTCTGGACCGTACCTGACTCTGGCCTGCTATAGGAGATGGTAGCCCTGCCTCACAGGGTGGCTGTCAGGACTGAAAGAGAAGGCCAAGTGTCCAGCACGGGGGAGGCTTGGCAAAGCAACAGGCTTTTCCTTGTGAAATTTTTCACAATTTCCTTTTTGTTCTTGCCTCGGTTATTTGTTTGTCTCAAGAAGGATTCAGGTGGGTCCTATTTAGGATATAGCAATAAAAGAACGTGTTGTATTTTGGAATGAAGATAGTGATGTGATGATGATCCAGGCCACCCACCCTGAATGCTGTCCATGTGCCAGGCATTGAGGGCTTTGTATGAATTCTCTTATTCCATCCTCATCTTCATACTGTGTGGCAGGTTCTCTTTTGGTCCTTATTAGATTGAGGAGGCTGCTGGGACTCACAGGAGGGTTAGGTAACCTTCCCAAAGTCACTTGCTTGCAGATTTGGTTTTGAACTCCACTGAAGAGCTGAAGCTTCCAACAGCAGTAAGTTGAATTTTTAGTTTCTGGAAAGTTTTTTTGGTGACTGTCTTGCTGTTATAGAATCATTACATAGTTTGTTAATTTATGATATCATACATCCCCAAAGTGGCTGGAATATAATGGGTGCATGTAAAATTGACTTTTAAAAATTACTAGCCGATCAGTTTAAATGTTAAGGATATCAGACAAATCAATGGTAAACTGAGACAAGAGTATTTTCTACAAGTGTACTTTTTAGTATATACATATAATAGAGAAATTGATAAAGTTATATTTTAAGAAAACAAACATAAAATCTGTAAGCCATGCTTCTTTCCTGGTGGTTGTAGAAACAGATGCTCTGAATTTGTTGCTAATTTGGATCAATTTATATTCCACTAGGCTCATGAAAAAATGTTCTCCTTGTTTTATTTTTAAAATGTGATGTATAACCATTACAACCAGCACATTCAATACCTTATTTATAAATGATCTTAAATACAAAGTAATTTTGAATAAACATTCCATTTTCATTATTTGATTCTGTCATCAGGGGAAACACACTTTATTTCAATCTCTGGAGCTTCTGCTCTAAGGACACATGTGAACAGTTATCCTGCTGTCTTGACCCACCTTTCATTAAAGAAAAAAAAAAGAAGAATTTGCTTTTTCCTCTCCTCTCTACCTACTGTTAATGTACTGATGTTTATTACTTCTAAATGAGACAATAAACTTGTCAAGAGCTCTTCTTTTTGAGAAGGTCAAAGGTATGAGATTTGGATATTTTTGAGAATATTTGAAATGTATCTGTTGATATTTTGAGTAACAGCCTTTTCAGCTTTCATTGACAAAAACCATGAATCATTCCTTATATTTAGTAACTTAGGTAAGCTTACTGCACAGACGCATTAGTGTGTAGCAGTTCTGGAAATAGATGAAGAACAAAACTCTGTATTAAGGCTCAGTGTAAGTAATTAAAATCAAAAGGACAAGGGACAGAATTTTCATTATATTAAAATATGATCAGTGTGGAATACGCTGGGGACCTTCTTATAATAAATTACTGTAGCAAGCATTGTAGATCAAGCCCCATAAAGCTGTGTAAGTAGAATTTATATAGCTTTGTATGCACAGGCTTACGTGATAAGGGCGTATTGAGTGAATGAATGAATCTTGGAAATGGTATAAGGTAGTGTTTAATTGCACAGACTTCACTACATGGATTCAAATCCTCTCTTTGCCAATTCCCAGTTATGTTTCCTTGAGCAAACTGTTCAGTTTCTCTGGTGTTTTTGTTCTATGCACAATGTAAATATGAATGGTGCATTTCTTATGGTATTATATGTGGATTAAATGATTTCGCACGTAAAGGATTTAGACTTTCTCTGGTACGTGTGTGCTTAAGTGTGTTACCTCTTGTTATGTGACTGCTTTTCATTTTCCTGCTTTTAGAAAGAATAAAACTGAAACTAATAGTAAAAGGACTGGGCCTCCGTGGTGGCTCAGATTAGGAATCTGCTGTGCAACGTAAGGAACACCGGTTCAATCCCTGGTCTGGGAAGATCCCTTGTGCCAACTAAGTGCATGAGCCGCGGCTACAGAGCCCACGATCCAGAACGAGAGAAGCCACCGCAATGAGAAAGCCCGCAAGCAGCAATGAAGACCCACGACAGCCAAAGAAAATAAAATAAATTAAAGAATAATAGGAATAATCCATACTGCGATGATGAAAAACACTCAAACATCACAAGGATAGAGTTTTGAAAATGGGTCCAGTCTCAAAGAGTTAATGAAAATCTCCAGTACCCAGAACGAGAGTGACCTACGAGCAGAAACAGAAGGCCGACTCGTCCCTCCCCAGCCCTCAGTGGATGGCTTGATATGACGAACGCAGAAGGTGGAGAGGCCACCCTGAATGGAGGGGAGGAGCAAGGCGTGACTGCGTGAGGTCGCTGAGCACCTGGAGCTGGGAGTGCCTCGTATGCACCTCACTGCGCCTTCCTTCACCTACTGCAGGTTCATGTACCCAGACCTGCTGATTGGGCCAAACCCGCCTCTGGAAGAATCAGAGTGCGAGAAGCAGTTTATCTCTGTCATTTTGGCCAGGACACAGGTCTATGTGCGTCTATCAGCTAAGGACAAATAGTCAGCTGAGCACAGTCAGGAAATCCTGCTGCTGCTGGCCAAACAGCCCTTTATCCTGTGAGGTGGAACCACTTGACTAAAATTTCCTCTTCCTTGGCAAAGGCCTTCTGTTAAATACTCCTGGCAATGTGTACCCAATGCCCTTCTTAATGGGTTTTTAATTTTTATCACAAAGTAACACTTTTCATCATCCATAAAGAATTTCTGCACTGCTAAAATCAAATTCCCAAAAAGTCTTGTCTAATTCTGCCATTTATTCTCTATAACTGTAATCAGTGAAGTTCTCAAGTCTTAGGAATCCTCTTAGCAATGGTTGACACACATTAAAATCAGTGTGTCATGCATGTTGGGATATCTGAAAGAGTCTGAAAAATAAAGCATTTTATACCCATTATCTCATTAAGATTTATAAGCATCCTAGAGGGAACATGTTTTCAGTAATCCTATTTTACAGATGAGAAAACTGAAACTTAGATATGTATCTTTTCCCGGATTAATCAGCTAGAGTTTTGTTTAGCTGTAATTTCAGGTAGACCTGATTCCAGAATCAGAGTTCATCAAGTTTTTAGTTTGTTTTATTTTTTTCTGATTAGGCTGTAGGCACTCTTCCTCTTGGGCTTCCCTGGTAGCTCAGTGATCAAGAATCTGCCTGCCAGTGCAGGAGATGTGGGTTAGATTCTTGGGTTGGGAAGATTCCCTGCAGAAGGAAATGGCAACCCACTCCAGTATTCTTGCCTGAGAAATCCCATGGGCAGAGGAGCCTGGTGGGCTACAGTCCGTGGGGTCATGAAAGAGGCTGGCATGACTTAGCAACTAAACAACAACTCTTCTTCTTGGTGCGGGAGAATGGTTTTGTGCTTTTGTGAAATTTAGGTCTGTGAAAAAGAGACAGTACAAACGGCCAGGTTATAATGATCTGGCAGTCAAACATTCCATGGGAACTAGTGCCCAGGGTAGGAAAGATAAACTCTTGACTTGGGTCGTACCACTGGACAAGTCAGTACCTCTACCCCTGGTGTAAGCAAGGTGTCCCTTGGGTCAGCACAATCATCCTCCCAGATCCCGGGGTCAGATTTTGACTGGAGTCATCAAGGAGGTCTGGGCAATGGGGTGTTGGAAATGGAACACCATTTGGGGAATAGGAGGGACCAGACCCGATTGAGGGTACATGGTCCCTTGATGGGCTTCCTCGGTGGCTCAGACAGTAAAGAATCCACTTGCAATGTGGGAGACCTGGGTTCGATCTCTGGGTTGGGTCTCTTGATATGGATAAGTTCTATGTGTTGTTCAGCTGCTAAGTTGTGTCCGACTCTTTGTGACCTCATGGACTGCAGCACACCACGCTTCCCTGTTCTCCACCATCTCCCAGAGTTTACTCAAGTTCATGTCCATTGAGTTGTATGTTACATACTCCTAAAATAACTGAAGAAACCTACCAGCTTCTCATTTTATGTAAGACCTCAAGCAATTATGCAAGTGAGCACAAAGAAAAACCTGAACAAGCTCACTCGGGATGCTCTGGAGAACGGGCTGACTACAGATGGGCAGGTTAACAGCGATGGGGAATACACCATACTCGGCAACAAAGAGCTTGCCCTCTCAGATGCCAGTGACTACGACTGAGAAGGTAGCAAGGATGCAAAACAGGGTGGGCTTGTTTTTGAAATTTGATCATTTCTACCTATGCATGCTTTGACCACATCAAAGATCTTTTCCTTCAAGACAAGTTGTGATGAAAATATCTGTGAACAGGGCATTGAAAATAATAGGCTAAGCATTTAACTTCTGCTTGTGTGGATGGGGCAGAAGGGGCTGGAGCCTCTGAGAGTAACTGCCAGTCGTGAGTAGAGCTGTTCTCCCTGGCTCCTCCCACTCTGAAAACCCCAGGACCTCTGGGTCTCTTCCTTGAGATGTGTCATAGACAGGCAAGTTGTTTAATGATGCATCTCCCAGTTCCCCCCTGAAGGACTCCGGTGCTCAACCTGGAAACCCACAGAAGAAAATGTTTCACATGTAAGGAAATGAGAGCAGACGTGAGAGAAGGTGACCTCAGTAAACACTGTCCTCTGAAGTCAGTATATATGAACAGATTCAGAATGCTGAAAATGATATGGGAAGCTGTCTGGCCCCTCCAGCCAGTGTCAGGAATGACAAAAATGGTGATGGGGAGAGGTGGGTCCTAGATGGAAAGAGGCTAAAGAGATAGGATACAGTAAGTCCCGTGCATACAAACAAGCCCTGTCTGAGAGCAGGTTCATAGTCCAATCTGTTCCTAAGTCCAACAAAGTTAGCCTAGGTACCCAACCAACAGAATCAGCCAGGTAGTACACCGTGTGTGTGTTTAGTTGCTAAAGTCACTAAGTCATGTCCGACTCTTTGCAACCCCAAGGACTGTAACCCACCAGGCTCCTCCATCCATGGGATTCTCCAGGCAAGAATACTGGAGTGGGTTACCATTTCCCTTCCCCAGGGGATCTTCCTGACCCAGGGATCAAACCAGCATCTCCTGCACTGCCAGCAGACTCTTTACCACTGAGCCACCTGGGAAGTCCTAATCCTCTTGCCCTAAGAGGCAAAAGACCAAGTTCATATAGCAATATAATACTTTTCACATAAAATACATAATATATAAGTGCAAACATACATACAAAATGCATAGTGCATAAAAACAAACACAAAAAATAAGATATTTTATTCTTACAGTACAGATCTTGAAAAGTACAGCAGTATGTACAAAACTGGTACACAGGGCACGTTCGCACGTTTCTTTGAAAGTTTGTAACCTGAAGGTTCACACATCAGGGACTCATTGTAATCAAACACAGTATGTGAACCTTGAATGCATCTTAGATCAGGAAAAAGAAAAGGTGTGAGAGATGTTTGGGGAAACAACTGAAAGTAGTTGAAATATGGACTTTGTATTACATAATGTTATTGATTTGAAGTTAATTTTCTCAAGTGTGGCATTGATATCCTGGTTATGGAGAAGACCCTTATCTTGGAACATAAATGGTAAAATTTTCAGGCTGAGGGAGGTCTAATGATGACTTTAACTTGCTGTCAAGTGTTTAAGAAGAAAGCAAGTAGGTTCAAATAGATAAAACAGTCAAATGTTAACAGTTGGTACATCTAAGGGACAGGAATACAGGTCTTTCATGATATATTTTTTGAAGATTCAAAAATCTCTCAAATTAAATGTTGAGGACACGTGGTCCCTAATACTGTCCCTCTTTTCTGGAATGTCATGTACAGAATTCATCTCACAGATCAGCAGTCACCCTCTGTGTGCAGGGTTTTCTTGAGACATGGTTTACTCTTTCCTTTCTATATTGCAGGAATATTCCTTTGGGCAGTGCTGACATTGCTCAGATTCTTTTTTTTAAACTATTACTTTATTTGATTCTTTTTTTTTTTTTCTTTTCCAAAATGGTACCTTGGCTGAATACACAGCACTCTGGAAATAACCTTAATAATTTTTACGTGAATTCTATTTTAAATCACTGTCACTTGTATGATTGTACAGCAAATTGCCTTGGGCCTGCTACTCCACATTTTGGGGGGTGTCAACTTCTCCATCCCCTAAATGCCCTTTTGTGAAAACCCAGGCTCCTAAGCTTCCTCTCTTGGGCG
>SJXQ01001274.1:5699-61983 GCA_006408695.1 Aepyceros melampus
TTTGGTGGGGCGGGGGTGGGGGGTAGGGATGTGTCTATGCTTCCAGCCCTCATGGGAACTGCTGGCTTCCATCTGCAGGTCCCCCAACGCACGGAGCCCTGCACCTGCCAGCCACCCCCAGGTAGAAATTCTCTCAGCTGGTGCCTCCCATCACTGTTTTGCTCTCAAAGGTTAGAAATGATTGGATAAAGAAGATGTGGTACATATATGCAATGGAATATTACTCACCATATTTCATCTGTAGAAATGTGGATGGACCTAGAGCCTGTCATACAGAGTCAGGAAGAGAAAAATAAGCATCGTATACTAACGCATGTATGTGGAATCCAGGAAAATGGTACTGATGAACTTATCTCCAGGGCAGGAATAGAGGCAGAGACATAGAAAACAAACACACGGACACAGGGAGGCAGGAAGAGGATGATTTGGGAGATTGGGGTTCATACACACACACACACACACACACACACACACTACCATGTGGCTTCCCAGGTGGCACTAGTGGTAAAGAACCCGCCTGTTGATGCTAGAGATGTGAGAGTCGCAGGTTCGACCCCTGGGTCAGGAAGAGCCTCGGGAGAAGGAAATGGTAACGTATTCCAGTTACTCTTGCCTGGGAAATCCCATGGACAAAGGAGCCTGGTGGGCTACAGTCCATAGGGTCTCACTGAGTCAGACATGACTGAAGCGACTTAGCAAGCATGCGTGCACCGTGTGTAAAATAGTTAGTGGGAAGCTGCCATATAGCACAGGGAGCTCAGCTCAGTACTCTTTGATGATCTAGAGGGGTAGAATTTTGGGGTGAAGGTGGGAGGGAGGTCCAAGAAGAGGAAATATATGTATACATATGACTGATTCACTTTGTCATACAGCAGAAACTAACACAACATTGTAAAGGAACTATACCTCAATTTTAAAAAAAAAGCTTAGAAATGTTGGCTTTTTTCTTCTCCTTTACTATCTTTTAAGAAAATTATGTGTGCATATGTGTATATAAATATATGTATGCATGTTGCTATGGGTGCATTGTGTCCCCTCAAAATTTTTATATTCCAGCCCTGCCCCTAGTACCTCGCCATGTGACCTTATTTGGAAATAGGCTCACTGCAGATGTTATTAGTTAAGATGAGGTTGTACTGGAGTGGGGTGGGCCCTCTAACCCAATACGACCAGTGTCCTTATAAGAAGGAGACATTTGTACACAGAGAGGCACACAGATGTCATGTGAAGATGAAGGCAGAGATCAGGGTGATGCTCCTTACAAGCCAAGGAGCAACAGAGACTGTTAACAAAACCCCCAAAACTTGGGGAAAGGCCTCAGAAAGAACTAACCTCCATCTCCAATTCTGGCCTCCAGAATGAATCATGAGAGAACAGACGTTTGTTGCTTAAGCCACTCAGTTTGTGGCACTTTTTTACAGCAGCCCTGGGAAATTAATTGTTGTTGCTGGTCAGTTGCTTAGATGTGTCCAGCTCTTTGCAACCACACAGACTGTAGCCCGCCAGACTCCTCTGACCATGGGATTTCCCAGGCAAGAATATAGGAGTGTGTTGCCATTTCCTCCTCCAGGGGATCTTCCCAATCCAGGGATCGAGCTTTCATCTCTGTATTGAAGGTGGATTCTTTACCACTGAGTCACCTGGGAAGCCCAAGAAACTAAGATGGATAGACATATACAAAATCCATGCCTATTGAGTAAATACAGAAAATACAAAAATCGTAAAGAAGAAAATAACAACCCTAGTTCTCAGAGATATTAATAGCACACGTTTTAGTGGACATCCTTCCTTTTTTTTACCCCCATGTGAGTAGGTATAAAGTTGAATTCACACTCTGCACTTTTCCTTTAAAATATGACTATTTTCCTGCATTGTTAGTCGTTCCTTGAAATGGTTATGTACATCACCAAATAGCTAAGCAATTTTATTTCATTATTTCTAATTGTTTGCAATTTAAAATAAATGGAAATGAACATCCTGTGTGTAAATCATTTCCTGCATTTCTGAGCATTTGGATGAAACTTACCCAGGCTGCAGAGAAGGCTCCATTGTTTTAACCCAATTGGGTAAGTTCACTCTCTCAGCCCAGGGATCAGAGTGACCTTGTCCTCAGGTCGTGCAGGTGAGATGGGTTCAGAAATGAACCTGCAGCCTGTCTCCTGCCTTTGAGGCATGAGCGATATCTACTTCCACAGGAGTTGAGGGAGCATGAGGTTCTTGGCTCCTCTAGGAGGCATTTGGGAAACCAGCCGGCTTTTCTCTTGGATGGTGTGATGTGATGCTTGGAACCACCACAGCCTTTTTGTCACCATGAGGGAAACCCCTTAGTGTAGAGCCAAGAGACAGAAGGCAAGCAGGTCCTCAATGATTTCCATTCCCAGACTTTCCAGAAGTGACAGCCAAGGATCTTGTTTTGCAGCCGGATTGAGCCAACACTTGTATCATAGAGAGTTTTGATGAATGCAACCTCTGACAGCTGCCACAAGTGAGCAGAAAAGCTAATGAAAGCACACTGGCCCATCTGTTCCTACTTGGCCCTTCACACCCACGTTGTCAATACTTGTCTCACCATCATGTGGAACTTGAACTTGGTGATATTAATAAAATCACTGGGTAGACACACTTGAACATTAGTTCACCAGCCCAGGTGATAGACCCAGGTTATCATGGGTGTCTACTGAGACCCATTCATGTGGAGGGCCCATGGGTCAGTTTGGGTTGGAGAAACCTGGGCAAGTACCAGGAATAAGCTAGAATAAGGCTGTGTAAACAGAAAAATGTACAAATGTAGGGCAGTCCAGTCTATTCTGTTTTTCTAGGATGTAGGTGTTCTCTGCTATAGTGGATTGAACATTGTCTTGCTCAGAATTCATGTCCATCCAGGACTTTAAAACGTGACCTCATTTGGAAATAAGATCTTTGCAGATGCATAAGAATTGGTTAAGAACCTGGAGATGAGCTAACCATGGATTATCCAGATGGGCCTTGAATCCAATGCCTGCTGTCCAGGTTAGAAGAGGAATAATCCATGGAAATGGACAGGAATGGGAAGATGGGGGAGAGACCGAGTGAGGTGTGTACAATCCAAGGGCTGCTGACCACTAGTAGGAAGCTGGGAGGGTGGCCTGGATCAGACTCTCCTTTGGAGAGAAGGGACCAACCCTGCCCACACGCTGATTTCGGAATTCTGGCCTCCAGAGGGTGAGGGGAATAAACTGTTGTTTCAGTCACAGAGTTTGTGGTCCCTTGTTCTGGCAGCCCTAGGACCCTGGCACCTGGGAATTCTAACTCTAAATCTACCCCCATTTCCACTGCCACCCCAGTAAAGAACTCCTGTGATCATGAAGTGTTGGCGGATAGCATGTCTCAAGAATGGATCCAGCCTCGCTCACCCTGTGTCCCATGGCACCTAGATTCCCTTAAGATAGGAACAGGTGCTCCGAGAGAAAAATGCCAGGTTTCATGCGTAACAGGGAAGAGCTAAAATCAGATTCCATGTTGGAGCTGTTTATTTCACTTTACCTTTTTCTTTTCATTGCTTTACTATTATAAGCATACCCTATGGTCTGTCTCAGAGGACCCCCGTTCCACTGCCTGAATGTTTAACTAAACATTTATTCAGCTCACAGAGAGACAATCTGACCCAGCTCAGAAAAGAAGAGATTAACACATCCCCTTGGCAAGACTGGTCATTCCAAGAGACGTTTTGCAAGACTGATGTCTCTTTTTTTTACTTTACTTCCTCACTGCCCTCCCCCCTCAACCCTGCATCTCTGTTCTATAAAAGAACCTGGCATCCCACTCTGATAAGATGGTTATTTTGAGAAATTAATCTGCCATCTTCGTAGTCTGTGGGCTTTCCAAATACAGTCATATTTCTTGCCTCAACATCTCATCTCTCAGGTTTATTGCCTTGTCCTGTGGCAAGCAGAGCAAGCTTGGATTTGGTAATACCTGGAGCTGGTGGCCACCTCATGTTGCTGTAAATCTCCCTGTTGTAGGGACATTCATATTATCGTGTCATCAGCTCGGAGATGCTCTGGAGGAAATAAACAACTTGGAGAATTTTTCCAGGCAGAGTTTCTGTCACGGAATCTTTTCTTTCATCAAACACTGACAAAGACATCAAAGAGCCAGGACACGCAATGGGCCTCGGCGCCATTCTGCACTGTGACACACTGTCTTCCTGGTGAGAGAGGGAACACCAGAATGCCTGGCAGATCTGAGCTAAATTCATGGACTGAAGAGAGTCACATTTCTTTCTTCAGCACAGAGGTTAGCTGATGCAGTGGCATGGGAGGCAGATCTGGGGAGACGGACGTTTCTACCCACACCACCAGTTCCTCCAGGCCAAGTGTCTGTTACCAGGTCAAAAAGGGAAAACACGGCTCAGCCCCAAGCCGTAGATCCGGGGCTGCCTGAGATTCAGCTGATCTGACATAAAATGCTGAGTCCATATAGCAGGCACACAGGCCTCTAAAGACAGCGCAGAGCAGAGAGAGTGAAATGTCTCATCCATGACATTTTATATCATTACATAATGACATGTTACTATTTTGGATAGAGTTAAAATACACTGGTGAAATTAATTTTAATACTACATTTTAATTTTTGAAATGTTTTGATGTGGCTCCCGCTTGCATCTAGAGCTACATTCCCCACCAGACAGAGCAGTGGGAGGGGTCTGGATGTTCTGACCTGCCGCATTGTGGTAGGAGGGGCTTCACCTTGGCCCCTCCCAGGCTTCCTGGGAAGAAAGATCGCAGCTTGCCGGCGCTGGGCGGTTACGATATAGTTCCCAGGGGTTTCTGGAGCTCGCACTTGGGGTACAGGGTCTAGATGGGGCCTCATGAGGAGAGGCAGCTCACGAAAATCTTTGGTTATGATGGCCCACAGCTGGGGAGCCTTCCCTCCGGCCTAGAAACAGAATCCCCACGTTTCTTCTCTTCCCACTTACTGTCCACTGACTCCACCTTCTGGAGGGTGGCCTTCACGGGCCACACGTCTTTTGCTGGATGACCTTGTGGACACACATGTGCTCAGGTCATTAATCCCCAGCCAGTAGAAGCAGATCTGCATGCTGGGCTCAATAGGTAGAAGATGGTGGAGTCTTGGCGAGTTCCTGAAGGATGCAGGCGGGATCCCTGTGTTCTAGGATCCCGTCTGGCCCAGTACAGTGCTGAGCGCATGGTTGGTGGTTTCAAACATCTGTGGACACTGTGAATGAAGACTGTTGCTGCCAGATCAGTAAACAAAGGATGTCAAGCCATCACATTACAGTCACCCTGAAGGTGCCCCCCCAGGAGATTCAGGATGAGAAAAGACAGGATCCCGGCCCCCCATAGAGCAGGTGCTCATCAGAGGAATGACTGCAGTGAGCCCAGACTCTTGCATCTTCCCATACATAGAAAAGTGCTAAATTCATTAACCTGAGATGAAATCTGGTTTCCTTTGATTAATCTTTTGATGTTCTGACTACCTATTCTTTGTTACAAAACTCTATGTATCCTGGCTCCTCCCTGACCTCCTCAGAACAGTCCCTCAGAGAGATCTGAGATGCTGTGTCCCAGGCTTAAATCCACAGAAAGTCCACCAACTAAAATTCATTAATAATTCTCAACTTTAGTTTGTGCTTTTATTTTTCAGTTGACAACCGAAAACATGGGTTTGCTGCTTTTCTGCCACTTCTGCTTATAGTTTGTGCAGCTTACTCACCTCCCCAGAAGTGGTGGTGTGGAAGAACTCTCTCTGATTACAGTCTAACCTTCCTTTATGAGTAAAGGACATTCCTTCAGCGGGGGTTGGGGTTGGAGGCAGAGCAGTAGCAAGAAAGATGGGGGAGATCTGGTCAGCAGGGGGCAGTGTGGCACCCAGGGCCCTGCTTCTAAGGAAAGGATTGCTTGGCAGTGAGTGTTGATCTCTCATTTGGTTTGACTCTTTGCAACTCCAAGAACTGTAGCCCGCCAGGTTCCTCTGTCCATGGAATTCTCCAGGCAAGAATACTGGAGTGGGTTGCCATGCCCTCCTCCAGGGCATCTTCTCAACCCAGGGACCAAACCCACGTCTCTTATGTCCCCTGCATTGACAGGTGGGTTCTTTACCATGAGCACCACCTGGGAAGCCAAAAAATACTAAGCAAATGTAAATAAAAGTACAAAGACAGATCTCAGGGGAGTTTCTGAGAGGTCCTGGCAGCAACTCGCCCTGGCAGAGGAAAGGAGCAGTCCTGGGCCTTGGCGTCTCCCCACTGGCCAGCTTCTGCCCACGTGGAATGATGCTTAGGACTTGAAGGGGTGCACATACATACTTATTCATTAAGCTATCATTTCATATAAGCTATCATTTATTGCACATACATTAAGTGTCCCCCTAAAGCATGAATCTTGCTCTGGATATTTTCTCATTGGTCCTGGCTGTTGTGTGAGGCAGGCAGGCAGTGGGCAGCTGGGGCTTCACCACGTGTGGGCTCCGCATGAACCTGTAGGTTCTCTGCACCAAGGGCTCTTTGCCTTAGACAAGAGGCAAGCATCTCTATGAGTGCTGTTTGCTGGAACCTGGCTGAACCTGAGCAGGACAGACATCTGGGTCCAGAGCTGCAGTGTCCAGACGAGGGAGCTCTCTCCCTTGCTTTGAAGGGAGCCTCCACCTTCTTTGCCTTCTGGAGTAAGGGAGTGGGGACGTGGCCCTCCGCCCGGGGCAGCCGGCCTCAAATTCCACAGGCCCAGAAGCACAAGACACCGCAAGGTGGGCCGTAAAAATCCCAAAGCCCTCCTCTCACCCTGTCGCAAACACATGCTCTGTATTTGGAGAGATGGGGTGGAGGGTCCCTGTCATTGTCTTGACACTGCAACTTTTAAAGAGGCAAGAAATATAAAATTTTTATTTTATTTTTTTAAGCAAAATTTGTTGTTGTTCAGTCACTAATTCATGTCTGATTCTTTGAGACCCCGTGGACTACAACATGCCAGGCTCCTCGTCCTTCACTTTCTCCCAGAGTCTGCTCAAATTCATGTCCGCTGAATCAGTGATGCCATCGGACCATCTCATCCTCTCCTGCCCCCTTCTCCTTTTGCCTTCAAACTTAACCAGCATCAGGGTCTTTTCCAACAATTTAGCAAAACTGGTCCCTGCTGAATGCCTCAAATTCTGTTGCTGGGTCTGACCCAACCTTCCTGGGGTTGCTAAGGGTGACCAAGTCTGAGCATAGCAAGGACTGTAGACTGAGTTCTCCAGGGACTCTGCATGGGGCAGGGCGTGGTGGCAGCGGCAGGGGGGAGTCTTTTTTACTGACGTGCACCTCCCCACCCACACACACTCCAGTCCCCAGCCCCAGCCTCCTGGGCCATCCATTCGGGGGGGGGAAGGCTCAGCCTCGTGGACGGCATCCATGCAGTGGGTTCAGAACCCATCCTCCCGGTAAGAAAAGCAGCGCCGCCCAGATTCCTCTTCTGCCCCTCTGCTAAGACGCCCAGGAATGAGAGTTTGCCAGCAGCAACTTTAGCCTCAGGACTTGAACGGAGCTTTGATCTGGATCCTGGAGCCTTGAGTGTGGGAAGCTTGCAGCTCCTTGGGTTTGGGAACAAGCCCAGACAGCTCCGCTCCAAGCCTCACCTCTGCCTGGCGCCCTCCCCTGCTCACTCCCCTGCTGAGCTCTGTGAAGGGGCCACCCTGGAGGAAATTCCCAGGGGGAGGTCCAGACCTCTGCGTGCAAGCGGCCTCGTACCTCTGGTCTCCATGCTCCGTGAGACAGTGGACATTTTCATGAGTTTACAGGGTGGAAACCTCTCCTTATACCTCTCATGTCACTTATTTAAACCAACCCGTGTCTCCTAGGCATTTATTCACTCACTGGGCTTCCCTGATGGCTCAAGCAGTAAAGAATATGCCTGCAATGCAGGAGACCTGGGTCCGATCCCTGGGTCGGGACGATCCCCTGGAGAAGGGAATGACAACCCACTCCAGTATTCTTGCCTGGAGAATCCTATGGACAGAGCCTGGTGGGTTGTGGTCCACGGGGTTGCAAGAGTCAGACATGACTGAGCAACTAACCCTTTCATTTCACTCTCACTTCGTCTCACAAATGTGTCCTGCGTCCCTCCCGCACCCCACTGCTGAGCTTCAGTCTGGGATGGAGGATTTATCCTTCTGAGGCTCTGGCTCAATGGATAATCTGAGCTGATCCAGAAAACACATGGGAAATGAGGGCCAGAAGAGTGAGAACTTCTAGCCTCTGTAATTGATAGATGGGAGAGACAAAGCATCCTTAAGAATGTCATTTTTAAAAACAATTTTGTTTATTTTTGGCTGTGCTGAGTTTTCATTGTTGCACGGGTTTTGCTCTAGTTGCTGCGAGCGGGGGCTACTCTGTAGTTGCAGTCTGCATGCTTTTCAAAGTGGTGGCTTCTCTTGTTGCAGAGTACAGACTGCATGCACGCAGGCTTCAGTGGTTTCAACATGCAGGCTCAGTAGCTGCAGGGCTCTAGAACAGTCTCAGTAGCTGTGGTGCAAGGGCTTCATTGCTTCAAGGCAGGTAGGATCTTCCCAGATCAGGGATCGAACCCATGTCTTCTGCATTGGCAGGCGGATTCCTTACCACTGAGCCACTGGGGAAGTCCAGGAGGGCAATGTTTTAAGATTTATCTTTTAGAGCAGTTTTAGGTTTACAATGAAATTGAGAGTCTCACCCAGAGTGCATCGTTCCCATGAGGGTTCACTCTCAGTGTTTTATGTCCTGTGGGTTTGGACAAATGCGTAATGACTTGTGTGCATCATTATGAAGCTTCCCAGGTGACTCGGGGATAAAGAACCCGCCTGCCAATGCAGGAGACACTGGTTTGATCCCTGGGTAGGGAAGATCCCCTGGAGGAGGAATGGCAACCTGCTCCACTATTCCTGCCTGAGGAATCCCATGGACAGAGGAGCCTGGCGGGCTACAGTCCATGGGGTTGCTAAGAGTCGGACACCACTGAGCGACTGAGTGCAAGCACAATGCATCATTGTAATATCACAAAGGATTTTCACTGCCCCAAGCCCTCTGTGCTCTACCCACTCTCTGACAACCACTGAGTTTTTTGTAATTGTCTCCATAGTTTTCCTTTCTCCAGCACATCATACAGCTGAAATTACACTGACTTTTCAGATTGGCTTTCTTCACTTAGTGGTCACATGCCCTTTGGGTTGAAGAACACTTGTTCACACATTCCATAGCTCATCTTAGTCTAGCCCTGGATGATGTTCCTCCACATCCAGATGTGCCTCTGTTCATTTGTTCACTTACTGAAGGACATCTTGACTGCTTCCAAGTTTCGGCAATTATGAATAAAGCTGCTATAACCATCTACGTGTATGTTTTTATGGGGACATAAGTTTTCAACCCTTTTGGATAAATCTTAACACCAATGAGCACAATTGCTGGGTCGTATGACAAGGGTATGTTCAGTTTTGTAAGAAACCTCCACACTATCTTCCAAAGTGACTGCACCATTTTGCACTCTCTTCTGCAATGAATGAGAGTTCCTGTTGCTCCACAACCTCACCAGCATTTGGTAATGTCCATGTCAGGATTTCAGCCATCTTAATATGTGTGTATTTCACCATTGTTGTTGCATTTCTCTGACGACATACAATGTGGAGGGAAATGGGAACTTGATTAGCCAACCAACTGAGTCTGTGAAAGTCATCAAAAAAGTTATCCCTTCATTGAATACATTTTTGTGGAAAGTCAAGTATTACTCTTGTTCAGTTGCTAAGTCATGTCCAACTCTTTTGCAATCCCATGGACTGTAGCCTGCCAGGCTCCTCCGTCCATGGGATTTTATAGGCAAAGGTACTGGAGTGGGTTGCCATTTCCTTCTCCAGGGGATCCTCCTGACCCAGGAATGGAACTCACATTTTCTACATTGGCAAGTGGATTCTTTACCACTGAGCCACTAGGAAAGCCCCAAGTATTACTCTAGGTTCTATTTAAATCATATGTGCACATATGTGAAATAAATAGGCTAGTTGACACATACAAAGTATATTTTTATAAATGCAAAAATATAAAAGGACCTACTGTATAGCACAGGGAACTATATTCAGTGCTTTGCAATGGCCTATAAGGGAAAAGAATTTGAAAAAGAAAAAAATATATATATATAAGTATGACTGAATCACTTTGCTATACACTGAAACTAAAACAACATTATAAATCCACTATACTTCAATTTAAAAAAGAATGAAAACAACCACAAAAAATGGGAATGTAAAAGAAAGAGAAAATCTTGAAAAGAAAATCAAAATCAAGAATAATCTTGTTTTGTAGTAACTATAAATGGAATCTAACCTTTAAAAATTATGAATCACTATATTATATACTTATATATACTAGAAACTATACTTCAATAAAAACCCTAAGATCTCATGGCCCAGAGATAATCATTGTAAATTTTGATAAACTATCTCCCAGTGAAGGAATGAAAATATTTTAAAAATCTTGAGCATACCTTCTATTCTTCAAACATCAAATTTTTATATCTAAAAGTAAAAACAAGAAAAGAAGGTTGTATCACTTCACAAAAGGATCAGAACAGAACTTTGCATTACCCATTTTTCGGTGTGCTTTCAAAAAACTTGGGCCTGGGTATTCTAGAAAATGTTAAGTAAACAAATATTGCAGTCTTTATAGTGCTACACTAAAAAACAGAAGTAAATATTTATAGAAAGCTTTAAATTCAAAGATGTTTCTATGGAAGATAAAGGGAGTCATGTAGCCATATGCATATGACATAATTCAGCAATCCCTGGTGGGTGTCATCCCTTGTATGTAGTCAAGCATCCTTTGCTACTGCTATTTAATGTCTTTTTCTTACTAAGCCCAATAGGACAGATTTATCTCAGAATTGATAGCGATAAGATATTTTCTCCTGTTAGAAAATGTGGGACAATGGAAAAGAAAGAATTTAAGGGAATAATTTAGCTCTGAAATTATATATAAAATCCTGAAAGAGATAAAGACATCAGAGGAAGTCAGGAATAGTACCAGCATATAATAGCAAAATTTTTTGGTAAATTTAAAGGAAATATTTAGGGGAACATCCCTGGTGGTCCAGTGGTTAAGAATCCATCTTCTAATGCTTGAAACTTGGGTTCAGTCCTTGGTTGGTGAACTAAGATCCCACATGCTATAACCAGAGTCCATGAGCCATAGCTAGAGAAAGCCCACGCACCATGATGAAGCCCCAGTACAGCCAAAAATAAAAATAATAATAAAACAAATGTTTATCATTTTATTTAAATATGTAGTTTTCCAGCTCTGATTTCATGAGTTATAATATAAAATGAAAAAAGACACATAACCAGATAAGGGATGCTCTATGGAGCATCAGTGAGACAGAAGTGTGCCACATGGTAAGCGTGGAGGGAACAGAATGGAAAGCAGGCTGACCTCTCATATCAGATGCTGCTGCTGCTGCTGCTAAGTCACTTGAGTTGTGTCTGACTCTGTGCGACCCCATAGACGGCAGCCCACCAGGCTCCCCCGTCCCTGGGATTCTCCAGGCGAGAACACTGGAGTGGGTTGCCATTTCCTTCTCCAATGCATGAAAGTGAAAAGTGAAATTGAAGTCACTGAGTCGTGTCCAACTCTCAGCGACCCCATGGACTGCAGCCCACCAGGCTGCTCCATCCATGGGATTTTCCAGGCAAGAGTACTGGAGTGGGGTGCCATTGCCTTCTCTGTCAGATGATGCTAGCATGACCCAATAGCCTTGGAACCAGGTAATGAACCATATTTGGGAGAGTTGAGGCTTCCCTAGTGGCTCAGATGGTAAAGAAACTGCCTGCAATGCAGGAGACCTAGCTTTGATACCTGGGTTGGGAAGATTCCCCTGGAGGAGGGCATGACAACCCACTCCAGTAATCTTGCCTGGAGAATCCCAAGGACAGAGGAGCCTGGCGGGCTACAGTCCATGGGATCGCAAAGCGTCGGACATGACTGAGCAACTAACACACTTTCACTTTTAGAATGTGATCTATAAATGTGAGGTCTGACATTGTCCTCGGTTTTGCAGATTGGTGGCCTGATCAGGGCTGGATGGACTGAAGTTTGGGCTGAGCGTGCTCACTGTCTCTGGAGCCTGTGGTCCAGGAAAAAAGACAGTAACCAAGGCAACAGCATCAGGAACTGCAACCTGAGAGCCCACCTGGAAAGGACAAGTGGGAAGTGCTGAGAGCTGGAGAAGCCCTCCTGCACAGACAGAGACCCTGAGTCGGGAGGAGTCTGGCTGTTCCAGTCCCTGTGGGACCCTACATGTAGTCAGAGGAATGACACCTTCCCCCAAAGATGTCCATGTCCTAGCGCCCATCACCACGAACTTGGTACAGTACACGTCAAAGGGAATTCAGGCGGCAGGCAGAGCTGACATTGCTAACCCACTGACCTTAACTTTGGGAGGTTTTCCTGGATTATCCAGATGGGAGACTAATGTAAATACAAGAGTTCTTAAAAGTGGGAGGTTCTGACCCAGAGTAGCTGCCCGTGAAGAAGCGTGATGGGGCTCCAAGTCAAGGAGTAAGGGTGCTCCTAGGAGCTGGAAAAGGCAAGGAAACAGCTTTTCCCTGCTGGAGCCTCGGGAGGATTTGTGCTGCTAACACCTTGGTTTCAGCCCAGTGAGACCCGTTGCAGACTTGTGATCTCCAAATGCTTAATACGGTCATTTCCTATGCACTAATTTTTGGTAGTTTGCTACAGAATCTGTAGGAGGAGGCTGGTAACAGCTGATAAAGCTGCTTTCCCCTTCTCTCAGCCTTAGCATAGAACCACAAAATAAACAAGCATGCTTATGACCAGGGACATTCTGGAAATCATCAAGACCTGCCATTTGCGTGAGGCTGCTGCAGTAGGAATTCAGTGTGTGGTCACCTCCTTGCCTTGCAGGGTGGGTGAGGCAGGGCGGGTGGATCCACTGTCAGCCACTTCTCTAAGCAGGGGAACCCTAGCTCTCTGCTGACCAGCTGCGCAATTCAAGGTGGCTCCTCAGCCTGGCTGGGTCTTAGTATCCTCCTCTGCCAAACAGGCATAAGAATCTCAACTTTAGGGTCATTGGGACAATTACGGAGGGTAAGCGCAAAGCATCTCACACTGATTGGCTTTTAATGGGGTCTCAAGCAATGGGTGCTCCTGTTAGTTTTGCAGATTTATGTATTTAAAATAGAACGCTCATCATCTTCTTTAAGAGGACTTGGGAGTATATGTCAGAACAATTACATGAAAGTTATGAAGTGAGAACAGAAACAATTTAAAGAGCTGTTCCAGGTGTCTACGATGAGCTCATTCCTGCAGGTGAAGCCGCGCTTGGCTTGCATTTCCCAGGTACAGAGTGGAGAACAGACCAGGTGGCAGGAGCCTCCTGTCGCCTGCAGAACACTCGCCAGCTTTGCCAAGGGGCTGCCTTCTTCCTGCTGAGAAGCTCCAAAAGATTCTAAAGACATATCACGTGCATTAACACGCATGCATTTTTAGAGGGAACACATTCATATGGCTTAAATAGTTTCAAATGTGCACATATAAAATTCATGTATACATAGCCATATGTACTTACCACATATTGTATAGACGGTGAAAATTCTTTCAACTCTCCTCCATCAGGTGCTTCCCCCACACCTCCGTCTCCTCTTTAAACAACCATGTTACTAGTTTTCCTATGTGTCCTTCAAGAGTTTCTTTAGGGAACTATAAACAAATAAAAAATAGACATTCTTGAGGCTTCCCTGGTGGTTCAGTGGTTAAGAATCTGCCTGCCAATGAGGGGACAGGGGTTCAATCCCCGGTATGCAGAGATCCCACGGGCTCTGATGCAACTAAGTCCATGCACCGCAAATACAGAGCCCACAAACCGCAATTAGGGAAGCCAGTGCACTCTGGAGTCCGCGTGTCACAAGTACTGAGTCCATATGTTGTGCCTACAGAAGCCCACGTGCCCTAGAGCTGTGCTCTGAGACAAGAGAACCCACACAGCACCACTAGAGAGGAACCACTAACCTCTGCAACTAGAGGAAGACCTGCACAGCCAAAAACAAGATGACATAAAAAAGTAATACATGAAATTATTTGAAAATAATAGACATTCTTGGTCCCCTCCCCATCTCTCTTTACACATAAAGTTTTACTATTACGATGTGGGCTAACATTTACATGGTGCTTATATGCCAGGCATGGTTCTAATGTAACCTTCACAATAGCCCTGGGTGATGAATAAATTATTGACTCTGGTTTACGAATGAGGAACCCAGGCACGGGGAGGTTAAGTGACCTGCCCAATGCCACGCATCAGTAAACGATCAAGTGTCTGGGAGACTTGCTGTTCCCGGATTCCCTCTCTGAAGCGCTCACCTGGTCTGAGACAGCACCACTTTTACATCTGGTTTGGCAGGAGTTGGGGAAGTGCTCTTTTATTAGCCCTGGAGAGAAGCCAAGGGAGTTACACTTGCTTATTACTCGATGATGTAGTTTATTTGGGGAAAGGGCAAAACTAAAATTGTTGGTTTACTAAATTTTTATGATTTTTAACTTTAAGCAGTGTGGAACTTGGAAAATAAAAATGCGTGGTAGGATTTTAAACAATATATGTTTGGTCATAGATTCTAAAACATTTTGGGGGGAGGGGACAGGAACTAGAAATCAATCAGTTTAGCCCAAGAATGCCAATTCTATATTTTGTGTTGCTGATAGAAAAGAGAACAAAATGCTCCAGTTACCTGATGAGAAAATAGCTATCGGCATTCAGATATTTTCATGGAAGAGTAGAGATGGCCTCATTCAAACACAGGCCACCCTTTCCTGTGCGCTGGGCATCTCGCCTGTGGGAAGACCAGAAGGTTACCTCAAAAGAGATTTGAATTTTCTTAAGTCCCAGGACGGTCTTCCCGGGTAGCACAGTGGTAAAGAATTCACCTGCCAAGGCAGGAGACCCAAGAGATGCGGGTTCGATCCCTGGGTTGGGAAGAACCTCTGGAGGAGGGGCAAGCCACTCCAGTGTTCTTGCCTGGAGAATCCCATGGACAGAGGAACCTGGAAGGTTGCAGTCCATGGGGTTGCAGAATCAGACACAACTGAAGTGACTTAGCCCTGCAGCACAAATCCCAGGACAAACATTTAATTAAGAGCCCAAAGTTCTGCCCAATAATGAGTAGAGGTTTTGTAGGTCTGGAAAATTCTGAGAAAATAAGCTGTTTATTCATAGTTATAACAAATGAAAAACAACCCACATGTCCAGTGAGGGCAGAATGGCCAACAACTGTCTCATGCCAGCCATGCCTCCCTGGTCCTCAGGGTCACAGACTCCTGGGACTCTGCAGCATTCCCAGGCCTGAGAGCTCTCTGGACCAGCGTGAGAGCTCTCTGGTGGGCGACCATCTTCCTTCTAGCCTCTGGGCTCGTGGTCAGCTCTGGGGGCTGGCGTGACCCCTGCACCACTAATCTCCCTCTGACAACAGCTTCATACCCCAATACTGCGCTGTGGTCTTCTGCTTCAGTTTCCCTTTAGAGTCCTTCTGTGGCTTGGCAGGGTCATTCTAGGGTCCCGTGAGGTCCTATCTAACTCTTGTGAGCCTTTGTCTCTTGAACCGGATTCCCCATCTCTCTGCCAACTCCACTTGGGCCCCATCCTATAAGTGAAATAAGTCCTCCAGAGGCACAATAAGCCATGACCAAGAATCTCACACCACCTGGAAACTTCCACCAGCTCAGATGTTTATCCCACCTCTCTATCCAACACAGACCATGCTTACAAGTGAAACATTCATTTGGGGCTTCTCGGTGTTTCCAGAGCTTGTATTTATGAATCCCCTAAAAGAAAAAGTGTGTGGACTTCCAAGTTTTTGTTGAATCATTTTAATGTTAATATAACTTATGTGTGCAGCAACGTGAGACTGTGCATAAGTATATTACATTTATAGCTCTTGTGTAACTAAAACCCAAGGAGGTTTACCAATAAAATGAAAGAAAACTATAATATCAATACCTTTCAAATTAGCAATAGAAGCTTAATGTAATGGATGATGCTGCTCTGTTAAAACTAAATCACCTATGACGGATTAAAATTTTTTTTTAATTTATATTTCTGTTTTATATTTTAGTTGATTCCTTTGGGTTTGAAAATAATGATTCCTCTTTGGAGTTACAGTTATTGTAATTATTATTTCTCTTTTTAAACAAAAAACTGTTTAACCTCCAATCCGTCACTTTGATGGTACTAAATATATGTTGTTGTTGTTCAGCGGCTAAGTCATGTCCAACTGTTTGTGACCCCATGGATTGCAGCACTCCAGGCTTCCCTGTCCTCCACTATCTCCCAGACTTTGCCCAAATTCACTCCACTGAGTCAGGGATGCTATCTAGCCATCTCATCCTCTGCCGTCCTCTTTTCCTTTTGCCTTGAGTCTTCCCCAGCATCAGGATCTTTCCCAATGAGTAGGCTCTTCGCACCAGGTGACCAGAGCTTCAGCTTCAGTGTCAGTCCTTCCAATGACTATTCAAGGTTGGGTTCATCCCAAAATATAATAGAAAACAGCTTGCAATATTAAAGTCTACACAGGATTTTTTTTTCTACTGTATTTACTGCTAATGAAATGCTGAGAGTTTATATGAAGAGAGACAGGATCCCCACCATTCGTTCACCACCCTCAGAACTACACTGCAGGTGGGAATCTCCGTGGTCCCCACTCCTTCTCTGGTTCAAAGTGACTACGGCTCACTCAACTTGGTTGGCTGCAAAGCCTCACTCATATATTTGGCTAGTTGATCAGTTCAGTTCAGTTCAGTCGCTCAGTCGTGTCCGACTCTGCGACCCCATGAATTGCAGCACGCCAGGCAGTGTAAGTAGGTAACAAGGGCTTGTGGCTGCAGAGAATTTAAGGTGGTCATTCAGATCATCTTTTTTGCTCTTTTGTGACTCTATGGACTGTAGCCCACTGGCTCCACTGTCCATGGGATTTCCCACACAGACACATGTACACATGCACACTCATGCACACTTGTAAAAATCAGTGAAAATTTTGTGAAAATGCAAAATTAAGAAGGCACTCTGAGGCTGACCTGTTTCTGAAACAACATGCTATAAACCGAGTGAGTGAAGATTTGGAAATGTGATAGCATTTGCTAGTGAGCTTATGAGCAGAGTCACACTCCTATACAATGTTTCAGGGAATACAAAGTGGCACAGCCTTAGGAAGAGGAATTGGCAAAATCTAACAAAATTTAGAACTTTCATACACTCTGACCCATCTCCTAAAGTATTTCCATCATTTACTCCAAGCATCAAAATATGCCAGATGAATATTTATTACCACATTGCTTGTAAGAGCCAAGTTTGAAAACAACACACATTTCTAGCAGAAAGGTTTAATTAGTGCAATATGGCATTCTACAGGCTGGAATAGTGTACAACCAAAGAAAGAATGAGGTTAACTTGTACATACCTACAGGAAAGTTGTCCAAGTCATGTTGCTAACCAAGTTGCAAAAATTCTACATATGAGATCTCATCATTGCTTTAAATAATTAACATGTGTTTTAAAATGCATAAGAATTTATAGTAAATGGTTAAAATGGTTCATTTGGTCTTTTCCCCAAGATACCTTTGTCTATTCAGATCTTTTGTGGTTCCATACAAACTGTAGGATTGCAATTACAGATCCAGTGCCGGGGTATTTTCATAGGGATCACATTAAATCTGTAGGTTGCTTTGCGTAAGACAGGCATTTTACAATACTGATTCTTTCAGTTCATGAATATGGAATATCTTCTTGGTCATTTCTATTGCTGTCAACTTCCTGCATCAATGTCTTGATCATTTTCCAGAGTACAGTCTTCCACCTCATTGGTTAAATTTATTCCTAGATATTTTATTCTTTTTAACTGGATTGTAAGTAGGATTGCTTTCATCATTTCTCTTTCTCATAGCTCATTATTAGGGCATAGAAATGCAACAGATTTCTGTATATGAATATTGTATCCTGAAACTTTACTGAATTGATTTATTAGTTCTTATAATTTTTTAGTAAAATCTTTAGGGTTTTCTGCATATAATATCATGTAATCTGCAAAAGTCTTTCCTTCCAATTTAAATGCCTTTTAATTCTTTTTCTTGTTTGGTTCCTGTGGATAGGTCTTCTAATACTAAATAAAATAGAAGTGGTGAGAGTGGGCATCCTTATCATGTTTCTGATCTTAGAGGGCAACAAAGTTGGAAGTATTATGCCTCCTGACTTCAGACTATACTACAAAGATACAGTAATCAAAAATAGTCACATAGATCAATGGAACAGAAGAGAGCCCAGAAACAAACCCATACACATATGGTCGGTTAGTCTGAGACAAAGGAGGCAAGCACACAATGGAGAAAAAAACAATCTCTTTATAAATGGTATTGGGAAAACTAGACAGCTACTTCTAAAAGAATGAATTTGGAACATTCTTTACCATTGTCTACAAAAATAAACTCAAAATGAATTAAAAACTTAAATGTAAGACCAGAAACCATAAAACTTCTAGAAGGAGACAAAGGCAGCGCAATCTTTGACATAAATAGTAGAAGTATTTCTTTAGGTCTGCCTCCTAAAGCAAAGAAAAACAAAGACAAACAAACGGGACCTAACTTAAAAGCTTTTGCACAGCAAATGTAACCATCAACAAAATAAAAAGACAACCTACTAGTGGGAGAAAATATTTGCGGATGATATGACTGACAATGAAATGGGCTTCCCTAGGAGCTCCGCTAGTAAAGAATCCTCCTGCAATGCAGGAGACCTCAGTTCAATTCCTGGGTCAGGAAGTTTCCCTGGAGAAGGGATACGCTACTCACTCCAGTATTCTTGGGCTTCCCTAGTGGCTCAGGGGATAAAGAATCTGCCTATGATGCAGGAGACCTGAGTTCGGTCACTGAGTTGGGAAGATCCCCTGGAGGAGGGCATGGCAGCCTACTCCAGTATTCTTGCCTAGAGAATTCCCCTGGATAGAGAGGCCTGGTGGGCTACATACAGTCCATGGGGTTTCAAAGAGTTGGACACGACTGAGCGAGCAACTAAGCACACGTGACTAACAAGGGGTTAACATTCAAAACATATACACAGCTCCTGCAGTGCAACATAAACAAAGCAGCCTGATTTTAAAACAGGCAAAAGAACCTAAATAGACACTTTTCAAAAAACAGGCATCCAGCTGAACAATAGGCACATAAAAAGACATTCAACATCATTAATCAACTGATTAATGCAAATCAAAACCACAATGAGGTATCACCTTACACCTGTCAGAATGGCTATCATCAAAAAGATCCCAAATAGCAAAAGTTGGTGAGTATGTGGAGAGAAGAGAACCCTAGCACACTGCTGGATGGGATGTAAATTGGTGCAGCCACTGTGGAAATTAAATTTCCACTGGGAAATTAAAATTTTTTTAACTACCATTTGATCCAGCAATTCCATTCTGAGTATTTCAGGATACAAAAGTTTCAGGATACAAAAAAAAAAATGAAAGCACAAATTTAAAAAGATACATGCATCCCAATGTTCATAGCAGCATTTTTTACAGCAGTCAAGATATGGAGACAACTGAAGTGTCCAACAGTAGATGAATGAATGAAGAAAACGTGGCATGTATGTATGTGTGTGTACATATTCATTTCATGTATATATTATATATATGCAATGGAATGCTACTCAGCCATTAAAAATTGATGCTTTCAAATTGTGGTGCTGGAGAATGCTCTTGAGAGTCCCTTGGACAGCGGGGAGATCAAATCAGTCAATCCTAAAGGAAATCAACCCTGAATATTCATTGGAAGGACTGATGCTGAACCTGAAGCTCCAGTACATTGGCCACCTGATGGGAAGAATTGACTCATTGGGAAGGACCCTGATGCTAGGAAAGATTGAGAGTAGGAGGAGAAGGGGATGAGACGGGTAGATAGCATCACCAACTCAATGGACATGAATCTGAGCAAACTCTAGGAGATGTGAAAGGCAGGACAGGGGAAACTGGCATGCCGCAGTCCATGGTGTTGCAAATAGTCTGACATAACTTGGTGACTAAACAGGAACAATAACATTTAAAAAGAAAGTTTGCCATTTGCAACAACATGGAAGGGCCTGGAGGGTATTATGCTTAGTGAAATAAGTCAGACAGGGAAAGACAAATACTATATGTTCTCACTTACTTGTGAAATCTAAAAAATAAAACAAGTGAACAAATATAACAAAACAGAAACAGAGTCACAGAGAACAAATTAGTGGTTACTAGGGGGAGAGGGAAGAAGAGAGAGGCAAAACAGGTGGTGGGGATTAAGAGGAACAAATTACGAAGTATAAAATAAGTAAGCTGTTTCATAGATATAATGTACAACATAGGGAATACAGTCAATATTTCATAATAACTTTGTATGGAATATATCCTATCAGTTCAGTCAGTTCAGTTGCTCAGTCGTGTCCGACCCTTTGCGATCCCATGAATCACAGTACGCCAGGCCTCCCTGTCCATCACCATCTCCTGGAGTTCATTGAGACTCACA
This sequence comes from Aepyceros melampus, assembly GCA_006408695.1. Classification (NCBI taxonomy): domain Eukaryota; kingdom Metazoa; phylum Chordata; class Mammalia; order Artiodactyla; family Bovidae; genus Aepyceros; species Aepyceros melampus. The sequence goes on from SJXQ01001274.1 coordinate 26,245, forward strand.
AAAAATATCAAATTACTATGGTGTATACTTGAAACTAACACAATATTATTGTAAGCCAACTATACCTCAATTTTTTTAAATGATTAATCTGCCAGGGGAGATATGGAATGACAGAAGATTTAACTCATTACTTCATATGGTAAGAAAGCAGAGTAACTTTTTTATCTTATAATAGAAAACTCAGGGAGTCAGGCATTATTTTAAGGCTAGTGATACAGTGATAAAGAAGCAGGACAGAGCCCTGCCCCCACGGGTAGCTACTCTGCTGTAAGAGAGACAATAAGCCACAGACACGTGATGATGCAGGAAGTGATGTTTCCTGTGATGGAAAACAAGCAAGATGTGAATGTTTTCAGCCAGAACTAGTCCTCGTCTCCATTCCCACCAGCAGGGCAGGAGGGCCCCCTTTTCTCCACACCCTTTCCAGAACTTTTGTGGATTTGAGTACAATGGAAGCATATACACTAACATACGCAACTAGATAGCCAATGGGAATTGGCCGTATGACTCAGGAAACTCAAACTGGAGCTCTGTAATAACCTAGAGAGGTGGGAATGGGTGGCAGGAAGGAGGGAGATTCAAGAAGGGGGGGACATATATATATATACCCATGGTTAACTCATGTTGATGTATGACAGAAATCAAACCATTGTTGTAAACCAATCATCAATCAATGAAAATAAATAATTAAAAAAAAAATTAGTCCTCCTCTACCTTTCTCATATGTTTTCCCCAGAGGAGGTGGACGGGGAACATTGTCCACTAGTTGCAGGACGGGAGGCATTAGCAACCATTCCAGGCAGGTCTCCTTATTCTCAGGGGCCTGTCTATCCACCCTTTCATGGGAAGTGCCCTGTGGTTTGGAGTCATAGGAAAAGGACAGCTGGGAACAGACTCATTATAACAGATTACAAAAAGAGGATTTTGGACTTCCCTGGTGGTACAGTAGATAAGAATCTGCCTGACAAAGCAGAGAATGCAGGTTCGATCCTTGGTTGGGAGGATGCACACATGTGGAGGAGCAACTAAGCCCAGGTACCACAACTACTGAGTCTGTACCCTGGAGCCAGCGAGCCACACCTGCTGAGCCCACATGCTGCAGACATGCTAGAGCCCGTGCCCCGAGGCGAGAGAAGCCACCGCAATGGGAAGGCCATTTTGTGGGAAGGCACCGCAAAGAGTAGTCTGTGCTCATTGCAACTAGAGAAAGCCCCTGCACACCAATGAAGATCCAATGGAACCAAAAATAAAACAAATAAATAAAAATATTTTATTAAATAAATACACATTTTTAAAAGGAGGATTTGTAAGTTTATTGCCAAAATCATTAGACTCTGCTGCTTCACAAAGAATCTTTCAAAAACCATTTTTTATGAAGACTATTACAGGCCAGGTGTTTTGCTAAGACTCACACTCTAAGCCTTAGAGCATCAATGAAGGAAACTGTTCTTATTACACAAACATAGGAGCCAGTGGCTGGTGGAGGGGGATTTGAACCCAGGTCTCATCCGGCCACTGGTCCATGCATATGGCGCCATCCTGCCTGTCCCTGCTGGACGGGTGACGATGGGCTGACACTTTCCTGGCACTCAACCCCCACCCATTCCACCACGGCTCTCCCACCAGGCTCACTTCTGAGAGCCCTCCCCTCGGCACTGTCAACACTGGCTGTGACTCAGGACCGTGGAAACTCCCTCTGCACCTCCCCGTGGCTCAGCGGGCGTGGGCTCCCTCCTGGCAGGTGCTGAGTCAGGCTGGGCCCTGAGAAGTGGGGACACGCACACGTATGTCACAGCTAGTACAATGCACACACAGACGCAGACAGTGCCCAGGGCCTGGGGGATTGATGACAGCTTGCCAGGAAGCAGACATACGTTCAGACTTTGCTCACATCACTTGAGGAACTCTGACAAAGCCCCCAGTGCAGGATGTTACCTGGAATGTTATTGACCAACGTTGCGTAGCCCAAGTCTAACAGTCACAAATTCCCATGCTCTGGATTAACACAAAGTGGCATGAGGCACCATCTCGCACAGTGGGCAAGTGGACCAACTGTGGGTTCAGATCAGAGCCAATCTTCAGCTATTTTAAAGCTATACGTTCTTGACAAAAGTTACCAAATTTCTCTATGTCTCAGGTTCCTGATCTGCACAATGGGCATCTTAACTCTTCATTCAGAGTCACGGGGAGGGTTATCTGAGGGGCTGAGTAGGGCTCACCTAGCACTGCCTGGCCCACGATGTGACAGAGCAGCTGTGATGGGACCCTCATCTCATTGGTCCCTTCCCACAGAGGAAAAGCCACTGCAGAGCTGACCCTGTTCCTTCACCATCAAGCTGCAGCCAAGAGTAGTGATGCTGAGGGTGGCAAGACCTAACGTTTCTCCTTTCCGCCCCATGACCTCCTTGTGTACCAAAACTAGTTTGTCTAATTTTTCTTTTGAATCTTCCTGGAGAAGTGGAAATGGAACTTTGCCTGGAGAGTGTTCCATAGCTGAACTCTATGATGACACTTCCAAGATCCTCAGAGAAACCAAACTCGAGCCTGGCCAGTGTTGCTCTGCCTTTGCAGAAAGTGGATTCCTGGCCTTGGGGAATTGCCTTCTGCCCCCAAAGCTGGCAATTCGTTTTCTGTTATTGTTTTGTTTGTTTTAAATTGGCGTATAATTCCTTTACAATGCTGTGTTAGTTTCTGCTGTACAATAAAAGTGACCCTGACATATATATGCATATATCCTCTCCCTCTTGGACTTACCTCTCACTCCACCCCCATCCCACTCCTCTACATCATCACGGAGCACTGAGCTGAGCTTCCTGTGCTATACAGCAGCTTCCCAATAGCTATTTTACATTCGTATGTGCATGCATGCTCAGCCATGTCCGACTCTGCGATCCCATGGACTGTAGCCCACCAGGTTCCTCTGTCCATGGGATTTTCTAGGCGAGAATACTGGAGAGGGTTCTGTTTCCTACTCCAGGAGATCTTCCTGACCCGGGGATTGAATCTGAGTCTCTTCCATCTGCTGTGCTGGCAGGCAGCTTCTTTACCACTGCGCCGCCTTGGAAGCCCATGGTAGTGTATGTAGTCACTGCTACACTCTCAATTTGCCTGGCAGGCTACGGTCCATGGGTCACCAAGAGCTGGACACGACTGAAGCAACTTAGCACACACAGGTATGCATGCCTCGTGTCCACATGTTCGTTTTCCACATCTGGGTCTCTATTCCTGTCCTGCAAATGTTTTATCCAGCTAAAGGGTCAGCACAGCTCTCACAGTATCTCCAGCTATTATTGAACCTCCACTCTGCTGGGCTCAGGCAGTGTGAAACTGCATTTGCACAAAATCATTTCTTCAAATCCATTTTGATTCTGGTGGAAAGCCATGTGCAACAGCAAGGAAAGGCACCTGGAGTGTCCCAGCTTTGCCAGTCTGTCTGAGGCGAGTGGGGGACCAATCAGCTTTCTCCTCAATCTGATGTGAGACTCACCCAAAACCATTCATGCCTTTGCACCAGGGGCTGCCAAACAGCTCTGGCCCCTCTGCCCGTTTTTGAAAAAAAAAAAAAAAAAAAGATTTATTGCAAAACAGCTACACTTGCTCGCTCATACGCTGCCCATCACTGCTTCTGCACAACAATGGAAAAATCCGAGCGTCTGTGACAGAGACTATATGGTCCTCAAAGCTGAAATCGTTTTCAGGTAAAAGTTGCCCATCAATCCATACTCTGCTCCAAGTATCCATCACCTGTTTTATTCCTCTCTCTCTTAAAAAACAAACAAGATGAACCTATTTGCAAAACAGAAATAGAGACCTAGACATAGAGAAGGGGGTAAGGGGTGAGATGAACTAGTAGATTAAGACTGATATTATGTACACTACTGATGCTATGTATAAGATAGATAACTGATGAGAACCTACTGTATAGCACAAGGAACTCCATTCAGTGCTCGGTGAGGACAAAAGAAGCAAAGAGGAACTGAAGACCTCTTGATGAAGATGAAAGAGGAGCATGAAAACCTGGCTTAAAACTCAACATTCAGAAAACTAAGATCATAGCGTCTGGTCCCATCATTTCATGGCAAATAGATGTGGAAACAATGGAAACAGTGACAGACTTTATGCCCCTGAACTCCCAAATCCTTGCAGACAATGACTGCAGTCAGGAAATTAAAAGACGCTTGCTTCTTGCAACAAAAGCTATGACCAACCTACATGGCATATTAAAAAGCAGAAATATCCCTTTGCCAACAAAGTTCTGTATAGTCAAAGCTATGGTTTTTTCCAGTAGTCATTTGTGGATGTGAGAGTTGGGCCATAAAGAAGACGGAGTGCCGAAGAATTGATGATTTCTAACTGTGGTGCTGGAGAAGACTCTTGAGAGTCCCTCAAACCAGTCAATTTTGAAGGAAATCAATGCTGAATATTCATTAGAAGGACTGATGCTGAAGCAGAAGCTCCAAAACCTTGGCCACTGGATGCAAAGAGCCAACCCACTGGAAAATACCCTGATGATGGGAAAGATTGAGGGCAGGAGGGGAAGGGAACAACAGAGTATGAGGTGGTTGAATGACATCACTGACTCGATGGACATGAGTTTGAGCAAGCTCTGGGAGTTGGTGATGGGCAGGGAAGCCTGGCGTGCTGCAGTCCATGGGGTCACAAAGAGTCAGACATGACTGAGTGCCTGAACAACAGCATATAGCACAAACTATGTAAATAAGGATATCTCATACATATAGGAATATATATAGGTACTCTGGATATGTATACCTATACATACCTCTATTTTTATACATACACACATTTATATATAGTACAGATTACAAAAATAGAGGTTTCCCATATAGAGAGAGATACCCACACATATATATACACACACATATATATTCAAGTACCCCCATATACATACATATGTATGTATACCTATATATATATATATATATATATATATATATACCTAGGTATATGAACACAGACACATAAAAAGTACAGATTACATAAACAGGGTATTTTCATGATGCTGGGAAATACTGAGGGCAGGAGGAAAAGAGGGTGACAGAGAATGAAATGGTTGAATAGCAACAGCAACTCAATAGGCAGAGAAGCAAACTCTGGGAGACAGAGAAGGACAGGGAAGCCTGGCGTGCTGCAGTCCGTGGTCACAAAGAGTCGGACACAACTGAGCAACTGAGCAGCAACAAATGTATACATTTATTTAGGTAATCTATAGTATATACAATAGCAAAAAGAAACACCAAAAGGAGGAAACACCCCAAAACATGTGGAGACGGCAGAATCGTGGCCTTGGAGGGCTGCGCTTTCTCAGGCGTCCACATCAATGTGTTTCCCGGTCCACGTGAGTCAGCCCCACAGCACCCAGGCAAGCACAGCCATGACTGATGCTTAATCTTCCTGGGAAGCCGGCGCACCGTCATTCATCTTTAAAAGCCCTCGGTGACTCACAAGTTCTGCACAGGACTGGGGCTAGCAAGAACTTCATGAGGCAGCCTGTTTGCCCTCACCTCCCAAGCCCGCTTCAGAAGGGTGAGCAATTCAGGCAGCTATGATCACAAAGAAATAAAAAAGTTTTCCCTCATCCCGTGCTCCTGAAGAAGCCAAGGCACGAAGGGCCGCAGGCCATGTTGACACGATCTCGGGCAATTTCTGCCCAAGTATTTAAACTCTTGCACAATCATGAGCAAAACCCATGACCGTCCTGGTTCACAGCCGCAGACTTATCAAGAGTTGATCAACAGTGACATGTAACTTGTACTTTTTGTTTTGTTTTACTTTTAACTTAATTTTAAAAATTTTATTTATTAGTGGTTGTGCTGGGTCTTCATTGCTGCTCACCAGCTTCCTCGAGTCATGATGCGCTGGCTTCAATAGCTGTGTCTCAGTTGCCCTGCAGCACATGGAATCTGCCCCAAATAGGGATCAAACCTCTGTCCCCTGCATTAGCAGGCAGACTCTTAACCACTGGACCACCAGGGAAGTCCCTACTTTTAATTTTATTAAGCATGCTTCTAAAGTGAAATGTTCTTCTGTTCTAATTTCTCCCATATCCTAAGTCTATTCAATTTAAAGTTATCCTAAAATGAATTTTCTTCTCATGAGCACAGAATTTCTGCTATTATATATGTATGCTATTATCCCTGACCTCAGTGAATGCTACCACCTTTCTTTCTTTCTTTTTTAATTGCTGATAGTCTAAATCATGTTCCCTGAGTACAGATCCTTCAGGCTTTTCCAGTGGCTCAGCAGTAAAGAATTTGCCTGCAATGCAGGAGCTGAAGGAAACACAGGTTCAAACCCTGGGTCGGGAAGATCTTCTAGAGAAGGAAATGTCAACCCACTCAAGTATTCTTGCCTGGAGAATCCCGTGGACAGAGGCGCCTGGTGGGCTACAGTGCATGGAGTCGAAAAGAGTCAGACACGACTGAAGCAACTTGGCACACGCATGCACACATGAATCCTTCCTCTCCCCCACAAGGTGTGAAATCCCTGAAACTGCTGTAACAAAGCACCACGCATGAGGGGCTTCCAGAACAGAAGGGCCTTCTCACACACTCAGGAGCCAGAGCTCTGAAATCAAGGTGTCAGTAGCTTTGGTTCCCTCTGGAGGTTCCGCAGGGAATCTGCCCCTCACCGCTCCCCCATTTTCTGGCTCCTAAAACCATCTCTCCAATCTCTGCTTCTGTCTTCACACCTCACATGTCTCTGAGTCCAGATCTCCCTCTTCTTACAAAGACACCAGCCTCAGGATTTAGGTGCTGGTTTTAGTCACTAAGTCCTGTCCAACTCTGTGGCCCCATGGACTATAACCTGCCAGGCTCCTCTGTCCATGGGATTCTCCAGGCAAGAATACTGGAGGGGTTGCCATTTCCTTCTCCAAGCGATCTTCTCAACCCAGGGATCGAATCTAGGTCTCCTGCATTACAGGTAGATTCTTTACCAACTGAGCTAGGAGGGAATTTACTTAGGGCCCACACTAATTCATATCCAGGTGCTATAGGACTGATGTTTTTATGACTGGGGGCCCTCTTTGAGAAAAGAACACAAAATTACATGTAGATGTTAATTCATATTTAGAATGCAAACAAATGACAAGAAATTACAAGAGCAGTGGACATTGGACTGCCTTCCTTCTGCCAATTCTCTAGGCAATTTACCATAAGTAGCACTGGAGACTGTCTTTTGGCCTTGCTCCCTGCCTATAGCACTCTATAGCTCCCAGAAGCCCTGCACAGTCTTAGGGGACATGCAGATGAAGGCTCTCTGTGGCTTATGGTCATTTATTCCCAGGTAAGTCCCCCTTTGCCTGCAAAAGGAGGTTGACATTCAGGCCAAGTGTGTAGGAAAGAAAATGAGGGGTAGGTGTGGGTATCAGAGTCTCATGCAAGGGGACAGGGTCCTGGCTCAGCCTGGATGTTGCAGTCACCATGGCCTGGGAACCTGGCCCAGCTGGACAGCAGGGACCACGTTCTTCCTTTGCCTCCCAGCCTTCTGCTTCCCAGAAGCCCCACACAAAGCCAACAACCAAGGACTAGGGTTCTCTCCAGCAATAATGTACAGTCACTGCTCCCCTCCCCCCAGCTCTGAGAACTTCACCAGCAGCTCGTCAAGTCACGCTGCAGCTTGAAAGGCACATCCTGATTTGCCCCAGTTTATGTCCCTTGTAAGACAGGAGTGTAATCACAGCCCTCTGCTGTCAGCCAGACAGATGAAAGGTCCCAGTGAAGGGACAGTGAAGTATAATTGGGTAGTCTGAAGCCCCCAACAACAGGGAGGAGCCAGGCCCCAGGGTAGACTCTCCCAAAGACTGCTGACATGGCTGGGGCCAGTTGGTCTGATCTGGGGGCAGAACAGAGCTGGGCTTCAGGGGAGCAGGGAGGCCTTGCTGCCACAGTCCTAAGCCCTCCCCTTTCTCCTTTGGTTATTTCTTTCCTCTGCTCTACCACCTGTCTTTCCAAGCCCACTGCTCCTAAAGTTAGAGGGTTGGCCCAATAGTCCTCGATGGGCTGCTTGTGTAGGGTAGAGGGTCTTCTTCCTATACATCCCATATTTAACTTAGCCCTATTAAGCCTACTGTTAAATGGCATGTTACAATGGGGGTTTTGGCAGAATCCCAAATCTCTTTCTTATGTCCTACAATCCTGTTCATTTGTCCATCTACCCATTCATCTAGCCATTCATCCATCCACCATTCATCTTCCATCATCCATTAATTCATCCATCCATCCCTCACCCATTATCCATTCATCATCCATCATCCATCCATTCATTTCATGGAAGAGCATTAAACACCTCCTACTCTGCCAGGAGCTATAGTCATCAGAAAGCTACAGAGCATTTCCAAGACCAGAGTCCTGCTGCCAGGGAGACTTTGGTCTTCAGAGGAAGCAGACAGCATGTTTGACGGGTGTCATCTGCAGTGATAGAACATGAACAGCATGGCTTTAAAACTGAACCAGGCAACTTTGATCAGGACCTGAATCCATAGGCTTTTAACTGAGATCACACATCTGGTCTCGGGACTTACTCAAGTTCAGATTCTTGATGTCTCATAACAGAAAGAATTCAATGAAAGACAAAGTAATAGGTAAGAAGTGGAGTTATTCAGAGAGAAACACTCCACAGACAGAGTAAAGGCCATCTCAGAAGGCGAGAGAGGTACAAGGGTACAGAGTTGTCCGTTTTTATGCTGCTGCTGCTGCTAAGTCGCTTCAGTCGTGTCTGACTCTGTGCGACCCCATAGACAGCAGCCCACCAGGCTCCCCCGTCCCTGGGATTCTCCAGGCAAGAACACTGGAGTGGGTTGCCATTTCATTCTCCAATGCATACAAGTGAAAAGTGAAAGTGAAGTCGCTCAGTCGTGTCTGACCCTTCGTGACCCCATGGACTGCAGCCTACCAGGCTTCTCAGTCCATGGGAGTTTCCAGGCAAGAGTACTGGAGTGGGGTGCCATTGCCTTCTCCGGTCAGTTTTTATAGGAGTGGGTACTTTCATAAGCTAATAAGCAGGAGGAGTATTCCAGCTGTTTGGGGGAAGGGGTGGGGATTTCCAGGGATTAGACCATTGTTTTGTTTAATTATTAATTAATTAGGCTTCTTGGGGTCTTAGTTCGGAGAAGGCGATGGCACCCCACTCCAGTTCTCTTGCTTGGCAAATCCCATGGATGGAGGAGCCTGGTAGGCTGCAGTCCATGGAGTCATGAAGAGTCTGACACGACTGAGCGACTTCACTTTCACTTTTCACTTTCATGCGTTGGAGAAGGAAATGGCAACCCACTCTAGTGTTCTTGCCTGGAGAATCCCAGGGAAAGCGGAGCCTGGTGAGCAGCTGTCTATGGGGTTGCACAGAGTCGGACACGACTGAAACGACTTAGCAGCAGCAGTAGCAGGGGTCTTAGTTGCAGCACTGGAGGTGTTCAATGTGTCCTGTGAGATCTTTTGCTGCAGACAACACGCAGACTCTCTAGTTGTGGCCCCAAGGCTCAGCAGTTGTGGCTCTCAAGCTTAACTGCTCCACAGCACGTGGGATCTTGGTTCCCTGACCAGGAATTGAACTCACATCCCCTGCATTGCAAGGCAGATTCTTAACCACTGGATCTCTAGGGAAGTCCCCACTGCCCACTTTTTGACCATTATGATCGATTTTGGAACTGTCATGGCGCCTGGGGTGTCTCACTTAACTTGCTGCTATGTTCTGTGTGTCGGTCACCCAGTCGTGTCCGACTCTTTGTGACCCCATGGACTGTAGCCCACAAGGCTCCACTGTCTATAGAATTCTCCAGCAAGCATACTGGAGTGGGTTGCCATTTCCTACTCCAGGGGATCTTCCCAACCCAGGGACTGAATCCTGGATCTCCCAAATGTCAGGCAGATTCTTTACCATCTAAGCCACCAGGGAAGCTGGTGTGTTAGGATGAGCGTATACCGAGGCGCAGGGAAGATGACTGGTCCTCCGTCAGGGACCTATCTGGTTCTCATCAGTTTATGTCAAGACCTCAGGCTATGTCATTCTTTTAAATGTAGTGCTCTTCCCTCTCCCCTCCTGTTTTGGCTCAGCTGGTGAGCTCTGGCTCTCAGGCCTATTTCTCAGCAGCCCTGCCTCCAGGTGGCTTCCCTGGTGGCTCAGCCGGTAAAGAATCTACCCGCAATGTGGGAGACCTGGGTTGGGAAGATCCCCTGGAGAAGGGAAAGTCTTCCCACTCTAGTATTCTGGCTTGGAGAATTCCACGGACTGTATATTCCACAGGGTCGCATAGAGTCGGACACGACTGAGCGACTTTCACTTCACTGGCTTCCAGGTAGGGAGCACACCTCCACCTGAGCTACTCTCTCCCTGCTCCCAAGCGTGGGAACCTGGCAGAGAAGGCCGCCTCGCCCTGGGCAAGGGTAATTAGCAGCCTCGCCCCTGCCAGTCTCCACAGGACTGCCCCTGAGGCCACAGCAGCCCAAGAATGCTCTGCATTTTTCTCATTTTAATAAAGGTACAAAAGGTACTTGTGGAGGAGGGAAGCCAAGAAATCAAGCCCTTTCAGGTACATTCTTGGCTCTGGTGTGCGGGATTATGCATGTGGATTTTTTTTTTTTTTTCCGGGAGGAGGGGAGGGGGCGGCCACTGCTTTATTTGGGAGTTTATCTCTCTGACTCAGGTCTGAGGAATGCCCTCCGCCCACATTCTGACCTCTAGACCCCTCAGCCCTGCTGGGTGATAACTAGGAGCTTCATGAGGCTCTAGGGGTGGAAGGATGTGTAAGAGAAGGCTGGAGGGGTGACGTCCATCACAGCAGAGGCAGGGACAGCTGAGGAGCTGAGGCCAGGAGTAAGGAGGTCCCAAATGGCCTCTCAGTGGCAAAAGAGGAGGGGGCAGTCACCCTCGCACGTCTTCTGAGTCATGGCATCGCCTGATCTGGTGCTATTTTCTACCCAAGGACAAAGCTTGGCCTCCCAGTCCTGAGAGTCACCCTGTCCCAGTTCTGGCCTTGGCATATCAAGTGACTTAGGAAGAGTCAGGGCGTCCTCTGCTTGAAAACCAGGCTGGTAACGTCTGTGACCTCACAGTGCATTGTAGACCCAATATGACATACTAGTTCTTCAGAATGCAAGGTTGTTGGCTCCGAGACAATGGGCAGGCAGACTGTATGACTCACCTGGGTTGGGAGGCGGCTGCTAACAGAGGGAACATTTTCCTGCACGCTGGCTTCATCTTTTGTGAGCTGCCAGGGACCTTGGCAAGTCCCTCCACTTCTGTAGGCCTCCTTGCCTATTAAATGGTGATGATGCTAATAGCAGTATTGCCCTTGATGGAAGGTCATGCAGTTTCATAGTATTGGTAACAGGCTTTGAGCTCCCAAGAGAAAGGCACTGAGGAGATACAAGGTGTTATTAGAAGTAACTGGCCTGTAATTGGGTCACCTTCAAAGCTGCCAGACTCCATTTACTCCATCCAGTTTCTCTGCTCCCTCTCAATCTCTTCTCTGTCCTCCTTCTTCCTTCATCCCTCTTCTCACTCCCCGCCATCGCCTTCTAATTCATGTCTCACCTACACATCATTCTCACACTTACCCTCACAATTTAAGATGCTACAAGAAGCATTCTGTCTCTAAAGTGATGGAATCCCAGTCAAGCAGAACAGACAAAGCCCTGTGCTGTGCTGGGCTGTGCTTAGTCGCTCAGTGTGTCAGACTCCTTGCCACCCTGCATGGACTGCAGCCCGCCAGGCTTCTCTGTCCATGAGGATTCTCCAGGCAAGAATACTGGAGTGAGTTGCCATGCCTTCCTCCAGGGAATCTTCCCAACTCAGGTATCGAACCCAGGTCTCCCACATTGCAGGCAGATTCTTTACCTTCTGAGCCACAAAGGGAGCCCAAGAATACTGGAGTGGGTAACCCATTGCTTCTCCACGGGTTCTTCCTGACCCAGGAATTGAACTGGGGTCTCTTGCATTACAAGAGGATTCTTTACCAGCTGAGCTACCAGAGATGCCCAACAAAGCCCTGGGGAGCAACATCTAAACCTCAAGCTAGAGAAGTGAAGGCTGTTCATCTATCTACCCACCTTCCAACTATCCATCCAACCATCCACACAATTAACTAGCCAACCAACCACCCACCCATCCATTCATCCATCCACCCACCCACCCATCTACTCACCTCCACTCATCCATTCACCCATCTACTCACCCACTCACCCATCCACCCAGCCAACTATCCAACTATCCATCCATCCATCCACCCAACTAACCAACCAATGACCCATCCATTCATCCCTCCACCCATCTAATCAATCATCCACTCATCCAACCAACCACCCAATCAAACATTCACACATCCATCCACCCACCTATCTACTCACCCACCCAACCATTCACCCACTCACCCATCCACCCACCCAACTATCCAACCATCCATCCACCCAACTAACCATCTATCCATCCATCCTTCCATGAGTGACACATCGATGCAGACTCAGGTGTTTGACATCAAGACCCCCCAGATCCTGGGCCTGGTGAGCAGCTTTCTGATGACCTCACTTACTCCTGGGATAAGGTCCCTGGGGAAAGCAATGTCTCACCCAAAAGGAACGATTTTCAAGCAGGGACATGCCTAGGCTGGGGGAAAGCCTCAAACACTCTGCCTGAAAATGCAATTTTTACCCATTCTCCCTTGTACAATTTACACTGCTTGCAAAGAGCATGTAAGGACTGAATGCAAGTGGAAGATTTCAGCCCTGGCATACTCCTGAAGCTCATCAGAGTAAGGTCTTTGCATTCCCTGTGGGCAGGGCCAGGCCTTGGTTTCAGGTGCTTCTCTAGGGGATCCCTTCACTGCAGTGGGCACTAACATTTGGGGTAACAGAGCAAGCCACAGACTTCCAATGAATCTCCTAGGGACACTGCAGGAGAGTGTGTGGGGAAGAGCTGGAGAAAAGTGCAAGTGGGTTTCCAGGGGCTTCTCACCCCGCTGATGGCTCAGCTGGTAAAGAATCTGCCTGCAATGTGGGAGACCTGGGTTCGATCCCTGGGTTGGAAAGATCCTTTGGAGGAGGGCATGGCAACCCACTCCAGTACTGTAGCTTGGAGAATCCCCATAGCAGAGGAGCCTGGAGGACTACAGTCCATGGGGTCTCAAAGAATCAGACATGACTGAGCGATAGCTTAGTCACAGGGCTCTGGGCAGCCCAGAGTCTTACTGGAAACCCCCGAGATCCACCTCCTGTGGTGACCATCAGATTAACATCCGTCAGAGGGAACACAAGATTGCTGTTTCCTAGCTCAAGCTAAAGACTGACTGACATTTCAGTGCCACAGGCAAGCAGAACAAACATTCACTGAGATTGTGTTTTTTGCGCTTTTCTTTCTGTACAAATAAAAACGGTTCCCAAATTCTAAAACTTGAAGATGATAAGAGATCAAATAGCTCCAGAAAAAGCATGCAAGTTAGTCACTTAGCCATAAACTTCCCTGAGTTTTCATAACTTCACCATCTCTACCCCAGAAAGGACCTTCCAACAGTTAATCCCTTGGGGGTGGCAGAAGGGGCTGTCACAGATGGGGACCTGTCTCTGAGCTTCAAGGGCTTAAATTGTTTCAAAAGTGCATCCACCCTTCTCAGCCTGGGGGTTCCAGAGGGAAAGGCTATTGATGCTTCTCCAAGTGGCCAGACTTTCAGGTCGGGATGGGAGCATCTGAACCAGCCAGATTAGAGGAAAAGGGTCTATTTTCTCAGAGTCTTAAAGGAGGTCACCCAGGAAGCCATATTTCTCACTCAAAAACCACAAGGCAACTATCTGCTGCCCATGGAATTCCCTTAAATGAGAAGGGAGACCCCCAGGGGTGATAGAGCTGGCCAAGCAGAGTGGAAAGGATTTGACTAGGGTGGATCCTTGGAGGTTCTGTCCTATGGTCTAAGGTCTCAGTGAAGATAAGAGAGGAAATGTCAGTGAGATCTGAGTGTCTTTGAAAGTAGCTTTTGTAACAAAAACAATAAGATCACTGTTAGTTTTTCATTTTAAATTAATGTCAAATTAATCTGATCCTAGATGAATAGATTAATACTAATTCACACTTTATAATGGTTTCAGCCTTGTCTAACTCAAGGAAACCAAGCCACGCCTTCAGGGCAACCAAGACGGGCAGGTCATGGTGGAGAGGTCTGACAGAATGTGGTCCACTGGAGAAGGGAATGGCAAGCCACTTCAGTATTCTTGCCTTGAGANAGGGAGGCCTGGCGTGCTGCGATTCATGGGGTCGCAAAGAGTCGGACACGACTGAGTGACTGAACTGAACTGAACTGCCACTTTAATATCTGGTTTTCCTTAGGTTTTGAAGTTCAACCTGTGTATTAAATTTTATTTGCAAATTCAGGAAATTTTAATATCACTTTCGGGGAGATTAATTTGACTAATATTCAAACAGTTCATTTTGAACTATTAATTCCCTAGTGTAAGCAGTCACATTGACAAACCTAATTTCCCTAGATTTATTTTTTTAATTATTTCAAATGTCTCCTGATAGCAAAAGTTCCACAAGCAGTAAACTCACTGCATTAAATCTGACTACGACAGTTTGAAAGGGGTGAATATCAAGTGTCCTTGACTGTCCCAAAATCGTGTACAAATTTCCCAAAATGTTTCTACATTTCCACTTAAATCACAGGTATAAAGTTTATACCCGAATCAGAAGGCTAATCTGACAGTTATCATGTGTCCAATTCTCCTGCTTTCCTGTATGTGCTCAGCTGTGTCTGACTCTTTATGACCTCATCACTGTAGCCCACCAGGCTCCTCTATCCATGGAATTCTCCAGGCAAGAATACTGGACTGGCTGCCATTTCCTACTCCAAAGAATTTTCCCAACCGAAGAATCGAACCCACATCTCTTGTGTCTTCTGCAACGGCAGGCAGATTCTTGAGCACCTGGGCCACCTGTGAAACCCCAAATTCTCATCAGTTCAGTTCAGTTCATTCGCTCAGTTGTGTCTGACTTCTTGCAACCCCGTGGACTGTAGCACACCAGGCCTCCCTGTCCATCACCAACTCCCAGAGTTTACTCAAACTCACGTCCATTGAGTGAATGATGCTATCCAGCCATCTCATCCTCTGTCATCCCCTTTTCTTCCTGCCCCCAATCCATCCCAGCATCAGGATCTTTCCCAATGAGTCAACTTTTCACATGAGGTGGCCAAAGTACTGGAGCTTCAGCTTTAGCATCATTCCTTCCAAAGAACACCCAGGGCTGACTCCTTCAGAATGGTCCCTATAATGAACAGGACATGTTTTTTTGGGTGTTAGTCTAGAAGGTCTTGTAGGGCTTCATAGAACCATTCATCTTCAGCTTCTTCAGCGTTACTGGTTGGGGCATAGACTTGAATTACTGCAGTATTGAATGGTTTGCCTTGGAAATGAACAGAGATTATTCTTTCATTTTTGATACTGTGTCACCATTATCTTCAGTACCTCCACTATAGTTTGGCCTCAGGTAAATAATAGGGAGGGAACACAGCTCCCCCCATCAGCAGAAAAATTGGATTAAAGATTTACTGAGCATGGCCCTGCCCATCATAACAAGACCCAGTTTCCCCCTCAGTCAGTCTCTCCTATCAGGAAACTTCCATAAGCCTCGTATCCTTAACCATCAGAGGGCAGACAGACTGAAAACCACAATCACAGAAAACTAACCAATCTGATCACAATAGACAACAGCCTTGTCTAACTCAATGAAACTATGAGCCATGCCATGTATGGCCACCTAAGACAGACAGGTCATGGTGGAGAGGTCTGACAGAATGTGGTCCACTGGAGAAGGGAATGGCAAACCACTTCAGTGTTCTTGCCTTGAGAACTCCACGGACAGTATGAAAAGGCAGAAAGACAGGACAGTGAAAGATGAACCCCCCAGGTCGGTAGGTGCCCAATATGCTACTGGAGATCAGTGGAGAAATAATTCCAGAAAGAATGAAGAGACAGAGCCAAAGCAAAAACAACACACAGCTGTGAATGTAACTGGTGATGGAAGTAAAGTCCGATGCTGTGAAAAGTAATATTGCTTAGGAACCTGGAATGTTAGATCCATGAATCAAGGCAAATTGGAAGTGGTCAAACAGGAGATGGCAAGAGTGAAAGTCAATAGTTTAGGAATCAGCAAACTAAAATAGACAGGAATGGGTGAATTAACTCAGATGACCATTATATCGACTTCTGTGGGCAAGAATCCCTTAGAAGAAATGGAGTGAATATGTGAATATTCATCATTGTGAATAAGAGTCCGAAATGCAGTCTTGGACGCAATCTCAAAAGCGACAGAATGATCTCTGTTTGTTTCCCAGGCAAACCATTCAATCCTCTTCATATTTCACTTTAACTACAAAACACACCCAGTATTTTTGTTCTGAACTTAATCCTTTAATATTAATATTCCTGATTGATTCCTCCATCACTTCCACATTTAATTTTTGGCCTGCCTGGCATTAAACGATTCTTGCCAAGTAAGAAAACAATTGCACCTCCCTAAGAAGTGTAGGGTTCTCCTCTGAGAAGACAAAGACACTTATTCACCTGACTTTCAACTTCAACTCCAGATCTGACTTTGCCCTGATACACAGGCAGGCATGCTGAGCCTTTGGGGGTCATGATTCACCCAGTGCTTGGGTAGCCTTGGATCCTGGGCCCTGTGTGCTCTTCAGCCCCACTTCTGTGCCCTGGAGCCCCATGTCCCCCATGGTGGTCCCTCACTGTCCCCTGTTCTCCTCCTCTGTCATCATCACTTTCTACTTTTCAGGTTGGACATCCCACCAAATGGGATAAAGATGCATTCCCCCACCTCACTCCCAGTGACCAAGATCTGGTCATAGGATGTCAGTGGACTAGGCAACGCTACATAGTTTGGGGAGGTGGACACAGCGTTTTTTCTTTTCCTGCTTCCTTCCGGCTGGAGCTGGAGCTCTCATTTTGGACCACAAGATGGAAGCCAAATGCTGGGGATGCTGTAATCAGTCATCGCCCCTGTATTGGATTCAACGAATTGAGTTTCTTTCTCATTTCCAGTCTAACAGGGCCACAATGCATGTGGGTACTAAAGTGGCCTCCCCTGTTGTCTGGCTCCACATTTACAACACTGAAGTCACTCTGCTGACAAGACCCAAGGATGAAAATCCAAGATAAAGTGATGCTGGTGTACAGTGATGGGTATTCACTGTGATGGGTCCATGGGTATTCCAGGCCACAGTGTAGGGAACAGCAGTGCCATCTCAGGGGCTGAAGATGAGTTTTCATTGTTTACAACAAATAAATAGCTGGATACAGGAGAAAGCAAAGGGAATCAGAAAGAAGACCCAGTGCCTGGGTACCTCTGCCCCTCCTCCACCCAGAGTGTTTCCCAGGTCTAGGTAGGAAGGGATCCACCAGGTCACAAGACCAAACCTGTATCGCAGTCATCAGAATTACTCACCTATGGGCCTCTTGTGTTTATGTAATCCTATATCTCTTTGATCGGTCAAAATACTGACTTCTCTTTCAAAATGTTCTTGTTTTTCAAAAATCCCAAGTTAAAAGGCCTCATTCAGGAATTGTCAAAATAAAGTTATTTTACAATTTTAAGAAATGTAAACAATTGAAAACCATCACCAACTGGACACTGATGAAATAAGTTATGGTAAATCCTTAGAATACTTTGTAGTCATTAAAATTTGTGCTAAAGAAGACTTAATAAAGAGAAATGTTTGTAATCTGTGAAAAAAAGTAATATAACTTTATATATTGCATGCTCTCAATTTGGCATAAATACTTATTTGTAGATTTTAAAAGCTAATTTTTTTGGCCACACCACACAGTTTGTGGGATCTTAGTTCCCTGACCAGGGGTGGAATCCATGCCCCCTGCAGTGGAAACGCAGAGTCTCACCCACTGGAGCACCAGGGAAGTTCCCTAAACGCTAAATTTTAAGCAGTGACAATAACAACAAAAGTCAGCAGTCATTAAAAAATAAACAGTTTGAATAACCAAAAAGGACCAAAACCTGTAGCACAGAGATACTCAATATTTTATAATAGCACATTTGGGGAAAGAATTTGAAAAAGAATAGAGATTATGTGTAAATATATTTGTGTATATGTACATACATACACATACATATATATGGATGGATGGATGGATGTATAACTGAACCACTGCTGTATACCTAAAATCTGAAACTAACACAACATTGTACATCAACTATGAGTGAAGTGAAAGTGTTAATTGCTCAGTCATATCTGATTCTTTGTGACAGGCTCCTCTGTCTATGGAATTCTCCAGGCAAGGATACTGGAGTGGATTGCCATGCCTTCTCTAGGCAATCTTCCTGACACAAGAATTGAACCCAGGTCTCCCACACTGCAGGCAGATTCTTTACATCTGAGCCACCAGAGATATACAAATCAACTATGCTACTGCTAAGTTGCTTCAGTCGTGTCCGACTCTGTGCGACCCCATAGACAGAAGCCCACCAGGCTCCCCCGTCCCTGGGATTCTCCAGGCAAGAACACTGGAGTGGGTGCCATTTCCTTCTCCAATGCATGAAAATGAAAAGTGAAAGTGAAGTCGCTTAGTCATGTCCGACTCTTAGTGACCCCATGAACTGCAGCCCACCAGGCTCCTCTGTCCATGGGACTTTCCAGGCAAGAGTACTGGAGTGGGGTGCCATCGCCCTCTCTGACAAATCAACTATATGTCAATAAAAAGCAAAAATAAGAAAAAATGAAGAGTTTGAATCCAGATTCACTCCCAGTTTCCCCTGGGTCTAGTGGAGATGCCCTTGATCAAGACTATTAGAAACCAGCCCAGGCAGAGGGGATGATCTGCTTAGCTTGGCTGGAGAAGGAGATCTCACACCACTGTGGACCAAGGCTACTGATGATAGAACCTATAGAAGCATGCTGTTCCCACCATTAGCCCTTGCAGGATGAGCAAACATCCAAGGTGGATTCAGAAAATCTGGATTTTTACTATCCATTTGAGCAAGTTCCCTCCTGGGTGAAGTGCAGCCTCCCTCCTAACTTGCAGGATGCCTGTGAGGATGAAAGACAAACTGGTGAAGGGAGCTTGGAGGTGTCCAGGGAGCTAGAAAGGGAGCTTCCATCTGTGGGTTCATTGAGTCTGGGTTCTCACTTCAAGGAACGTTTTCGACCCACTCCATCTCCACTCCTCAGACATTGGTGTTGCCTCATTATTAGAGATAAAGTCTGTTTCTACACTGTTTTTCAAAAATTGTTTATTCCGAGGCCAAGTAGGAGAGACTCATGAACTCTGTATAAGCTTCATCAATTGACTTCTATGTGTGTGTGTGACTTAAACTCTGGTTTCTCTTATTTTACTGAAGTGCAGTTGATTTACACGTGTGTTAATTTCTGCTATACAGCAAAATTCTTCAGTTATACACATATATACATTATTTTTCACATGCTTTTCCATTAGGGTTTATCACAGGATATTATTAGTAAGTTTAATAAGTATAGTGCCATGTGCCATACAGTAGGACCTTGCTGTTTATCCATTCTGTATAGAATAGTTTCCATCTGCGAATCCCAAGCTCCTGCCCCTGCCCCTACCCTCTCCTTGGCAACCACAAGTGTGCTCGCTATGTCTGTGGGTCTGTTCTATTTCACAGGTAAATTCATCTATGTCCTGTTGTCTCTCATAAGTATATCATATGATATGTGTCTTCCTCTTTCTGACTTAATTGACTCTTTATTTATTTTGGTTGCACCAGGCAGCTTGCAGGATCTTAGTTCCCTGACCAGGTATTGAATCAGGCCCCTGGCAGTGGGAGCATGGAGTCCTAACCACTGAACTGCCAGGGAATTCCCTCAATTGACATTTAATTACACACCCCCAGGCTGGCTCCGCACACACCTGCACGCCTGCTCATATTCCCAGGCCCCTCCCAAGGCCGAGCTGGACTAGCAGGAAGTCTGGAGAAGAGAGTACCCTCCTCTGTGTTGCTGAACTTCCAGACGCACAACTCCACATACAGGAAAAACACAACACTCGCCTCTGCTCCATTCCCATCCACTCCTAAGACTCACAGCTCCTAAGAACTACCGCCAAAGCTTGGACACCAGGGTCCCAAGCTCCAAAATTGGTCTAAAGCTCTGCTGTCAATGTCTTGAAATTCCTAATACTTGCTGAACAAAGAACATCACACTTTTATTTTGCACTGGGCTCTGCCACGCCGTTGGCTGGCCCTGCTCGCCACCCGCTCCTGCCCGGCTCCTGGACGAGGGGTGTCATAAGGGAAGAGCCTTGCAGGCACAGAAGGAGGTGACAGGGAGCAATCCGACAGGTAGAGCAGGTGTGGGGCACCACTTCATCCCTGCATCCTTCCTCCCAATTCCAGGAAGGGGCTGCCCTCTGCTTTGCAAAAAACAAAGGAGGCTCTCTGGTCTTGTCATTCGACCACATTTCTGAAATGCAATGAGGGGTAAACATGGTGGTTCCATGTGGATCTCAAAGCACTTTACAGCAACCTGGGATCTCTCCTCTCCTGTCCCTGGGTTTGTGCTCTTAGCTTCGCAGCCAAGAATGGAGGTAAGGGAGAGCCAGGGGCTCAGGCCTGTGTCCTGGAGGCCCCTGCCTCGGCCTGTGGCTCTGGCTGCAGCCTGGCAGGTTCTCCCCATCGGCTCGTCCCTTGCCCGAGACTCAGGGTCCCAGGGAAGACTTCCTCTGAAGGCCGTTGCTCTTGTACGTGGCTCGGTCCTTCAGTGCAGTCATTGAAAGTCACTCCTAGCCATTTAAATTTGAGAAACAGGAGCTGATAAATATCTCATTCGTTCATAACGCAGTACCAAAAGTAGAAAGAAATGGAATTTTCTTAATACTTTCTCATTATTTCCTGCTAGACTCTTAAACAAAGCACACATTTATAAACGACTAAAGCCTTAAGCTCAAATCAGATGACCTTAGACCTGGGGCACTGCCTGTAATTTACAGGTGAAGAAAGAGGACAGACCAGAGAGGTGGAGTAACTCATCCAAGATCACACAGCAAGCAGCAGAGCAAGAGCTGGAATCCAGTTCTTCTAGTTCTTCGGCTGGGGCCTGACTCAGAGCAGCCAGCAGAGAGGGAGACAAAGGATCAGAAGCAGACATGCAGGAGACCCTGTTGGGGGCCGGGGACTCTTGGGGCACCTCATCTAGGCCTGTCTCCTAGCCCCCAGGGAGTCCTGGCCCCCTGGCAGTGCTAAGAGGCAGAAGGGGAAGAGGTCAACGGTGGAACCAGTTTGTACAGTAAGTCCCCTACAGGTTTCATTCCAAGAGCACGTTCATAAGTACAAAATGTAAGTCCAACAAAGTTAGCCTGCATATCCAAATAACACGATGTAATGCAGTAATAGGTTTATACTACTTTTCACAAAATAATACATTAAAAAACAAGCACAAAAGATAAAGGAAACATTTTTAATCTTACAGTACAGGACCTTGGAAAGTACCGTAGTATAGTACATCAGCCAGCACACAGGAGCTAGCACCTGCGTGAACAAGCAAGAAGAGTTACTGACTGGAGGAGGGAGAGGAGGGGCCAATGCTAGAGCTGAAGCGTCATCAGCAATAGGAGAGAGGACACGCTACAGTGTCACTTACACCTGACGCTGATGGCAGTCCAGTTCCTCGCTGGCTGGAACCAGACAAACGTTCATATCTTTGAACATTAACAGTTGAAGATTTGTACATAGGAGGCTTTGTTGTTCAGTCACTAAGCCGTGTGCAACTCTTTTCGACCCCATGGACTGCAGCACCCCAGACTCCCGTGTTCATCACTATCTCCCAGAGTTTGCCCGAACTCATGTCCATTGAGTCAGTGATGCCATCCAACCATCTCTGTCTCCCCGCTCCCCTCCTGTCCTCAATCTTTCCCAGCATCAGAGTCTTTTCCAGTGAGTCAGTTCTTCACATTGGGTGGCCAAAGTATTGGAGCTTCAGCTTCAGCATCAGTCCTTCCGATCACTATTCAGGGTTGATTCCCTTTAGAATTAACTGGTTTGATCTCCTTGCTGTCCAAGGGACTCTCAAGAGTCTTCTCCAGCACCACAATTTGAAAGCTTCAGTTCTTTGGGAGAATTACTGTATTTGATTTGAGACATCAGCATTTGTTAGCACTTAGTGTGGAGGTTTTGTTATTGTGGTTACTGTTCATTTTTATTACACAACATTTTTGTAAAGTTTTATTGAGATACAATTCACACACCACACAATTCACCCACCCCACTCCAGTACTCTTGCCTGGAGAATCCCATGGGCGGAGGAGCCTGGTAGGCTGCAGTCCATGGGGTCTCAAAGAGTCGGACACAATTGAGCGACTTCACTTTGACTTTTCACTTTCATGCATTGGAGAAGGAAATGGCAACCCACTCTAGTGTTCTTGCCTGGAGAATCCCGGGACAGGGAGCCTGGTGGGCTACCGTCTATGGGATCGCACAGAGTCGGACACGACTGAAGCAGCTTAGCAGAAAGTATATAATTCAATGGTTTAGTATTTTCACAAGTGGGCAATGAACACTGCAGTCAACTTTAAAACATTTGCATTGCCTGGGTATCTACTCGCCCTCTGGATTTGTCTCTTCCAGACACTCCTTACAAATGGAATCAGGCGGGACGTGGCTTTTTGCCTTTGCTTCGTTAGCTGAGCACCATGTCCTCGGGGTTCTTCCATGGTGCACCACGGGTCAGACTTTCATTCCCTTTTCTTTCTGGCTAATATTCCACTAACGGGTGTTCCATCGTCTGGCCATGTCCCGCGGTTAGAGGTCCTGTTTCTCCCAAGGCCTGGGAGCTTTCCCAGAGCTCTGCCTTTGGAACTCGGGGTCTGCCCTGCAATGCACCAGTCAGGTCTTGCTGAAGGCGCCCCCTGACACCTTTTCTTGAGCTCAGGTACCTCTAGGCACAAAGGCTCTGCCATGTTACGTGGCCCAAGAAACAGGACTGTGTGCGCCACAGCCGACACCTGTGACACCGTCTTTGCTCCAGGCCTTCTCTAAACCAGCAGCTTCCACTCCATGGGGTGGGTGGATCAGAGTGATACTCAAGGTACTGGATGTGCTGACTGGCAGAAGGGCAGGTGCTCAGCATGTCCGTTGCTCTGGAGGGCGGTTCTGGCCCATTCAGGTTGCTCTAAATGGGGCACCAGGGTGGAGGCCCCGGAATCTCTGTGGGGTGTGTTCCCATAGAGAGTTTACCCTTTGGAAGATGTGTGTCTTGCCAGGATGGCCAGAGTACCATCACTTCTCATTCCTCGGGTTAAGTCACCCTCTGGGTCTTTGGGCTCTGCCTGCCATGGAGACCAGGCTCTCTGTGAAGGCCTCCAGCTTGGGCTTCAACTCTCGCCTTTTCTTTAAATTGCTGACTAACAGACTTTAGATGGTCAGCTTTCCTCTTGGGAGCACAGCGCCATCCACTCTTACCCACCCCTCTCAATAGCCAAGTCGAAGCCCCGCCCACCAGACTGTCAGTCTTCCAGTTAACATGGGGCGGGATCCTCACCACTGCCCCTCCAGGTCCCCACCCTGGGGCTCATCTTTAGAGTTATTTCCTAGTGAGACAGGATGGGACCTGGGAGACTTCACTGCAGGGCCTGCACCTGGACAAACATTTCCTCCAGCTACAGATACCAAGAAACTAGAAGGGATTAAAAGTAACTGTGTGCATGCAGCAACTGGGACAAAATCTGGACAAAAGATACAAAAAAACCCACAAAAACCCAACTGCCAAGTCTGAAGTGTGTGCATGCTAAGTCGCTTCAGTCGTGTCCAACTCTGTGAGACCCTATGGACTGTAGCCCACCAGGCTCCTCTGTGCATGGGATTCTCCAGGCAAGAACACTGGGTTGGGTTGCCAGGCCCTCTTCCAGGGGATCTTCCCTACTCAGGGATTGAACCTGTGTCTCTTATGTCTCCTGCATTGGCAGGGGGGTTCTTTACCACTAGTAAAGAACCAGATCCCCCACCTGGGAAGCCCCAGGAGCAAAAGTAGGGTACTGAGCATGCCCCCTGCAAGAACACCACCTAAGGGTTGGGCCAAACACCTAAGCCACCCCTCCAGCCCAACTCCTGGACACACCCCTACCCTCACCCCGTATAAGAAACCAGTTCATACCCTGCAAGCCAGGGAATCTATTTCCTGTTCTCCCTCCCCCTGCAGCAGCAGGGGTCCCTAGAAAGCCCCATCTGAATTTCTTGTCTGGCCTGTAGTCAATTCCTATTGATTAAGGAGGCTGAGAACCCTGGTCGGTGTCACTAGGACCATCCCCCTAACCCAGAGCCTCAGCTGACCTGCATGGACCCCTTGGAAATGCTGGAGGAGGAAGGTGGGGAGCAGGGGGCCGAGGAAGGGGCGAGTACAGTCACCCTCGGCCTCGTCCCTCCTTGAGGCCTGGGGCTGGTGGTTTAGTATCAGCCAGGAAGGGCCTGGCCAAGGGCTGCTGGGGTGGGATCATGTTTGGAAGCTTCTGATCACCAAGGAGCTGGCTCCAGAGAAGAGACACCGGAGCTGTAGTGGCTGTGAGCCGTGGGGATCTGGGCGGGGAGCAGCAGCTTGCCCCGTGCCCTGTTTGTGGGTAGACTAAGTGCTGGGGACAGCCCAGAGCTCTCTCTGTGTGCCGAGTAGTGGCGTTGCTTGCTCTCTACCCCAGCTGTTGAAACGTCAGAGGCCCACAGGAGCTAGGCAAGTGCCTCAGCCACTTGGGCGAGGGTGGGGGGAGTGGTGAGGGGCTGCAGTGACTGGAATGTGAGTACCCCTTCCCCCAAAGGCATCTGAATTCACATTTTACCCATCAGAAGGGACCAGACTACCAGGATGACCTCCAGTCTGCAGGCTTAGTCAAACCCCCAACACCTTGCCCTCCTGGATAGTCAGTTGGCATCCCCGGCCACCCCAAAACTCTAGGGTAATAGGTCCATTGTTTCCAAACCCAGTTGATTAGCAGAGCCACAGAGATGCTCCCTTTGTATTTTTTGAACCCTTTTTTGGGCGATTCTTTTTAAACTTCATAATGAATATACATTTGCTTTTAGAAGTTCAAGCAATTAAGAAATACAAAGAACAACAAAAATAAAGTCCTCCCCTACGTCCTTGTTACCCCAGCTCCCCTCCATGACCCGTGTGCAGGCTGCCCCCACCCAGGCTGTGCAGACAGAGGTGTGTATGCAAACACTAGGCATTTGGGATTTGGCTTCAAAATGGGTTCCCCCCCACCCATCTGTCTGCCATTTGCTTTTCTTTCTCTCCTACTCACGGCACAAAAGATCCTCCCCATTAGGAGCCTCATTCCAGCTTTATTCCCTTTTTCTGCTGCTGCAGAGGCTACAGCCTGGATGGGCTCTACGAGCACTCCCCGAGCACTGCCCTGGTCTGACCCTCCCAGGCAGACTCTACTTGTGCAGTTACCGTGATTCCAGATCGGCCGTCAGCATCCCCTGGGGAAGGATGTGGTTCCCCTTCCCCCACCACATATGGCAAGTGTTATAACTGCTGGAATTTCGTCACATGCATGTGGACAGGCCAGCGAGGCTCCTACAGAGGGCAGAGTGAGTCCTGCAGGCCCACAGCCCTGAAGTGTCAGACTCCCAGAGAGGCAGCCAAGGAAGCAGCCCCTCTGCCATCAGACCCGGGCCTTCTCTCCCAGAACTCACAGTCTTGTCCCCTTGTGGATGGGGAGTCATTCCTCTGCCCCTTCACATGAGACTGGGTGTTCCCAGAAGTGTGACGTCAGATGGGCAGCTTGGGCATGGGCATGGGCATGAGCAGAGGGCAGATGGCCACGCTCCCCTGTCTGGGCCCTCTTTTTCTTCCTTAGAACCCCTGCCTCCATGAGCTGCACAGAGAATCTGGGAGGAATCTGTAACTCTCAAGTCCCACGACTCACAACAAAACCTCACCCGCACTTTGAAGCCCCCACCAAGCACCCGTGCACAGAAAGATGGGTCTACAATTGTGGTTTCTTTGAAATTCTCTCTTCTTTTAGGAATTCCCTGGCAGTCCACGGGTTGGAGTTTTTACTGCCATGGCCAAGGTTCAATATGCAGTAAAGAAAAAAAAGAAAAAATCACTCTTCATCCAAGAAGAAAAACCACAAGTACAAAGAATACCGCAAGTGTCTCCTTCTCGGAAACCTGGCGTGAGACAGGAACGCTGGCTGGAGGCAGGAGTGAGACAGGATGTGAGATGGCGTGTGACACAGCACGAATGCGTCTCCCAGATCAGAGCAGTATGCTAGGGATTCTGCTCTGAGGAATCCTCCGTCTCTCAGCCAGCTCCACCTGCCATGGTCCAGAGCCTCTTCCTGTATCAGCAAACTAAGCCACAGGTGACTCAGCCCCCATCAGCAGCCGGGTGTGGAGGGCAAGGAATAGAGTGTAGACTCTGGTGTCCCAAGGGCCTGGATTAGAATTCACCACCTGTTACATATGGCCTGGGGCAGAAATTTCGCCTCACAAATTTCCTTATCTGTCCATTGGGATGGTCAAAAGTCCTGAGAATAAGAGAAAGCAGATATTGTAAAAGCAGTTACTATCCAGGAGCTGAGTCATTAGAAAAGACCCTGATGCTGGGAAAGATTGAAGACAGGAGGAGAAGGGGATGACAGAGGACGAAATGGTTGCATGGCATCACCAACTCAATGGACATGGGTTTGAGCAGGCTCCAGGAGATGGTGATGGACAGGGAGGTCTGGCGTGCTGCAGTCCATGGGGTCACAAAGAGTCGGACACGACTGAGCGACGGAACAGCAACAACAATCCAAACGGAGCCAAGAGCTCAAGAAAGTGGGAGGTAGGGGTGGGATTGTCCCTGAAGCAGAGGGAAGGAAGAGCTCAGAGGAAGAAACAGCCCTGGAGCTTCTCCATCTGCACGCCCGCCAGCCCTGCTGTGCCGCCACCTCTCCAGAGCAGGCAGACATGTCAGCCTGTCTCAGAGGGGACTTGTCGGAGCTGTCCTCGATCTTGACCTCTCTCTGTGCTCCCTCGCGATGACTGCTGGCTGTCTCAAGCCTGGAAAGAATTCCAGCGTGAGGACGGTGAGGCTAAGCTTCTCCAGGCTTTGAGGAGTATTTCCTCCCGTGATGCAGAGGTATGGCAATGTGGAGGGTGGGAGATGCAGCTGTAACAGCTTCCTGTGCTCTAGGGGACCCGAAGTGCTCAGGTTTCCGGAGGCAGAGGTGAAAGGAATGAACGTCTTCTCAGTATGTGGAGGAGGAGCCTTGTCTGGCCATGTCCCCAAAGCTTTGCTGTCCTCCCACCCTCCACAGCCTCGCCAGGTGGGACACCTGGCACCTGTGCTCACCTGTGCCACCCCTGACATTGGGAAGCAGTGACAGAGCTGGCAGGGTGGACTGTGGACAGGAAGCCCACCTCCCCAAAGGAGCCGAGGAGCATTGCTCTGTGCTGGGGCTTGCCTGGAGTCGGAGGGGCAAGGCCTCTTAGTCGCCCCCTCCACCCGCCCCTCTGGCCGTGGGGAGTGGTCCCCAGCATGGGTCAGGCCTTTGGGCTCCTTCCACACCACAACAGGAAGGATCTGATAAGGTTGAAATAGCTCTTCTCCATCCTCTCCTCTGCAAGCTCCAAGGATGACCTCACCCTGGCCACCACCGGAAGCCCAGAAAACAGGGCTGGGCCTCCCTTTCTAGAAGGGAAAGGAGGGTCCAGAAAGAATCATGTGGGGGAAGAGTAGGACCAGGCTCCCAGGCCTTTCCGGGTACACCCGATCCCATCCCGGTTTTGACTACTGCTGACTAAGTGCTCACTGGACACCTTCTACCTGTATCTTCCACCTGGGGACAGGTATCAGGTAAATCACATCAGGTAATGGGGGATGTGGGGTGGGACGGCTCGCTGAGGGCCTTGATGTCTAGGGTAGAGGGGTTGGACTCTTTTAGTAAAGAGCAGTGATCCATGCACAGGCAGACGAGTTGGCCACAGCCTGGAGGAGTGAGCTAAGCCAGCCAGCAGGGAGGAGGGAGGCTCCAAGCAAGGAGAGGCTGTGGGGGCGTGGGTGGGGCGGAGGCGAGATGGCATTGATAGGAAAGGGGGGTTCCTGACCTTTTCATGCCATGAATATTTCTCAGGTTAATATGTTAAGGTAACAAAGTAGGACTCCAAAGGAAATCGAAGATGTTCAAACACAGCTATCAGAACCTAGATACAGTAGATAACCTGCGTCTCTGGGAAGCGTTTGCTTGTAGGACCAGGGCTGAATCTAATCATGACCATCATTTCAAACTGGAGATGTGGGTGGTGCTTGCAGAGAGAAGCACCTGGGATGTGATGCGGAAAGTCTGTGACTGCCGTCATTCTAAGTGAAGGGTGTCTGTAGAGAGGTGGGGTCAACAGGCCTCGGTGAAGGTCAGGGTCGTGAGACAGACTGAGATTATCTTGAACCCTGGAGCCTGAGTGTAGGGGCAGCCCCAACAGAAATAAGGCAGGGCTGGGAGTCTAATGCATGAGCAGGAGACAGGGGTGGGGTCACTGGCTCCTGAGACATCTAGTACCTTCTCCATGGTCCCAATGGGAACTCAAGACCAGAATGAAAGAGTGTCTGTTGGGGGCAGAGTTTAGACCCCTGGATTCCTAGTCCTGTTCTTGCCCCCTGGAGTCAGATCCCCACTGAACCGAGTAGGTCAGTTGGGCAGGTGCTGCCAACAGAAGGGGACACTGTTGGCCACCGTGTCCAGTGTGACAGTCCCCGGCTCAGGCCACAATGCTGAGGGTGCTGAAAGCCAGCTCCATCTTGGGGCGTCATCCCCTGGCTTCAGAGAAATGCATTCTCCTCCAAGGTGGTAGGTGGTCTTCAAAGACATCAGGCTCTTGCTTTTTCTTGGCCGAGCCGCATGTGAGATCTTAGTTCCCCAACCGGCGATGGGACCCAAGCCTCTTGCATTGGAAGCATGATGTCTTAACCACTGGACCACCAGGGAAGTTCCACCGGGTTCTTTTTCAAAGGACAATGCCAGGAGGGGCTGGCCTTCTCCCAGGGCTGGCCCACCCAATCCCAGCTTGAAGACCTCCAGAGTCTGTCTCAATCCACTGCTTCCTCAAACCCCACTCACGCTGATGAGTGCTGTCTAAAGCATCCACAGCCCCCACAGTAAAGACTCCCAGCCACACAGGGAGAGCATCGGGGCCCTCAGGGTGCAGGTGAAGCAAGCGGGGTGCTGGGGGCGCTGCTGGGGCTGTGGGGACGGGGCTCTGAACCCCTCACACTGTCTGCTGGGCCCCAGGCTCCATCCCCACCCTCAAGCTGGGCAACCCAGTGGTCTGGTTTAAGAGGCTCTGGCCTGTCCTGTCTTGTTGGGACCTGAGGACCTGGGATAATAACTCACCTCACAGGGAAGGTGTGGGGATTAATGGCTTAACGCTGCCAAGCGCCCGTGCGGGCCAGGGGCCCGAGTGCAGGATGCCGCTCCAGCCACTGACTCACTCTGCTGGGCTGCAAGGTCAGCAAGACTCAGAGGGGATCCCTCTTGTAACATTCTCTCCACCTCCTCTTTCTGAGACCGTCTTTGCCATGGGGTTGGGAAGACATCAGATTATTACTTAACTCACTTGGGGCTTTCACACAGTAAAGCCCGTCTGCTGACACCAGGCTGTCGTGAAGCAAAGTGCAGTGTTCATCGCAGGTGCCAAACAAGGAGTCCAGGCAGCTAGTGCTCAAAAGGCCAGAACTCCCCAGCGGCTTTCAGGGAAAGGCCTTTAAAGACAGGGTTGGGGGTGGTGTATTATGTGATCAGCTCATGGACATTCCTCTGATTGGTTGGTGGTGAGACAATCAGGAGTCAGCATCATCAACCTTCTGGTTCTAACTGGTCTGGGGTCTCCATGCTTATGGGAGGCACACAGTTAACTTTTCCCACCTGGTGGGGGTTTCAGTATGAGCAAAACAGCTCCAAGGACATGGTTCAGAATACTGTCTATAGTCTTTGAGGAGGAACTCAAGGCCCTTGACTTTGTTTGGGGGCTAAACTCTTATGACTTTGTACTGTTTGTCTGTTTCCTTTCTGCATTTTCTTATTTCTCTGCTTAGATTTACTCTTTGGAACTTGGGACAGGCCTGGGAAGATATATTTTTCTACTGACAAGAGGCAGGTAGAGGGCATAGGGTCAGAGGATGTCTGCTCCAGGAAGGGTCCTACTCAGTTTCAGAATCCACCCACCCCCACCCAAGCTGGGGGAGGCAAGAGAAAGGGAGGCCCAGCCTCATAGGGCATCCAGACCTGGAATCGAGGACAGAGAGGTGACTGGGTGCCTGGCAAACAGTGGGGCCCAAACAGAATCCATATCCAGCCTTAAAATCACACCGGGGGCCAGCCCCAGGGGAGAGGAAGCAGGTGCCACAGGCAACATCCCTCTGAGGTACAGACCCACCTCGGTCCATTGGGAGGGCCCATCCTCAACAGGAGAAGGCGATGGCACCCCACTCCAGTACTCTTGCCTGGAAAATCCCATGGACGGAGGAGCCCGGTGGGCTGCAGTCCACGGGGTCTCTAAGACTCGGCCACGACTGAGCGACTTCACTTTCACTTTTCCCTTTCATGCATTGGAGAAGGAAATGGCAACCCACTCCAGTTTCTTGCCTGGAGGATCCCAGGGACGGCGGAGCCTGGTGGGCTGCCATCTATGGGGTCACACAGAGTCGGACACAACTGAAGTGACTTAGCAGCAGCAGCAGCATCCTCAACAATCTGATGAGCTTCTAATTAGGCCCTTGCTGTGGAGGCCTGTATTTTATTATAATGACAGCTTGGATTCACAGAGCATCGATCTGCCAGAAACGCCAGGCACTCTAAAGACTTCATCTTAGTTTTCTTGCCAAATCCCTGTAGGGCCTGGAGGGGCAGGGAAGGGTTAATTGGCCATTAGCACTAAGAAAACTGAGGCACAGGCAGGTTTAAAGATATGCTCAGGGCAGGGAGAGGTTACAACCAAAGAAAAAACATTGGGCTTTGGGGTCTGCCCACCTGTACTTAGACTTCCCTGGTGGTTCAGCAGTAAAGAACCCATCTGCCAACACAGGAGACGCAAGAGACGTGGGTTTGATCCCTGGGTCAGGAAGACCCCCTGGAGGAGGAAATGGCACCCCACTCCAGTATTCTTGTCTGGAAAATTCCATGAATAGAGGAGTCTGGTGGGCTATAGTCCATGGGGTCGCAAAGAGTCGGACTCGGCTGAACAACTAACAATCCTGTACTTGGTCCACAGAAGTTTCTGAAGGTGGCCGGGACCAGCTTGGTGGGGGAGGCTGCTGGCACAAGGCCCGGGATGCCCGCGGACATGACACTGTGACAGCAGGTGGACCCCATTTCCGAGACCGCCCAGGAACCCCTGGTCTGGCTCATGGCATTAGTGAGGGTCCCATCTGTTCTGGCCTATCTGGGTGGCTCCAGCAGCCGCCAGGCATTTACCAGGGGGAGGTCAAGAGCCAGCCCCCACTTGGGTGGGCTCCCTGACCAAGACAGGAGAGGACCCTGACTGGAGTGTCAGCAGCGCCTGCGAGAGAATCCTGTCCAGCAGCACTGATATATGGGCATCCTGCTGCCACTGACTATCAGTGACACGTTCATAGAACAAAAGAGGACACCCGTTTCTAGTTATTTCCTTCTTTTCCATGGTGAAGGGACATGGCCTTTCAGTGGTTGGGTCCTCCATCCTAGCCTGGCCTCCACCCGAGTGCAAGCCTGATGCCATCACCCCACCCCGCTGCTCTCCCCATAGCACACACACTGAATTGCGGAGCCAAGAGACCAAGTGACCTGAGATAAGTGAATTCACCTCTCCTGCCATCCAGGTGAGGGGGATACCCTGACTGGGGCATTTCACACACCACCGCCCCATGAGCTCCTGGAGAAATAAGCAAACCAGCTTTCAGTAACATCACTGATCATGTGAAAAGCAGAAGACAGAGAACTGCTAAATACACCAGCATTTATTTCAAAGTTCACAATTATTTTGAAGCTGGCAAAAGATGAAGATTGATGGAGAAGGAAACAGCAACCCACTCCAGTATTCTTGCCTGGAGAATTCCATGGATGTAGGAATCTGGCAGGCTACAGTCCATGGGGTCCCAAAGAGTCAGACACGACTGAGTGACTGAGCAGGCACGCAACGTCCAGTATATAACTTTTACTGCTGTGGAAAGCAAATACAGATCTTTCTCAAAATATTGCAGCAATGAAGACTGAGCCCAGGCAGCTGAATTTGGTCATCACTCTGTGAGATATAACTTCATTTAGATCAAATGGCAATTCTAATTAACTATGCTCATTTTCAAGTTTTCTGGTGCATTTATGAGATGAAATGATAGTTGTTACTGTGTTGGCTCCAGGAGCAGAAGAATTTCACAAACAGTTAAATGATGCCAGTTTAGTACTTGTGTTATCAGATGTTTCAAATAGAAAAGCCAATTAAGTTAATTGAAGTAATTGCCTAGTTTTTATTTAGATCATTAAATAAAAGTAAAGCTTTGAACATTTATTCTGTTGAAGATGTGTCACTGAATGTTTTTGAAAATGCAAGATGTAAATTCAGTGAAATACTCCATATTAATGATATCATTATTTGTTTTTGTTTTAATACAAATGTTGACATCACACAGTGTCATAGTAAAAATATGCATTATTAAATTAAGAAAGTATGGAGCTTGGCTATTATCAAAAAGACAAGTGTTGGGGAAGATATGGAGAAAGGGGAATCCTCCTACCCGTGTAAATTGGTGCAGCCACTCTGTGAATAGTTTGGAGGTTCCTCAGAAAAACTAAAAATAGAGCTACCATATGATCCAGCAATCCTTCCTCCAGGTATTTATCCAAAGGAAAAAAACATAAACTCAGAAAGACATGTGCTTCCTGCATGCTCATTGCCACATTGTTTACAACAGTCAAGGTATGGAGATAGCCTAAAGGTCCATTGATGGATGGATGGCTAGGGAAAATATGAAATGCTAGAAAGACAGATAATGGAATATTATTCACACATAAAGACTGAAATCTTGCCATTCACAAGGATATGGATGGACCTTGAGGGCACTATGCTAAGTGAAATGTCAGACAGAAGACAAATAGCTATGATCTCACTTATGAGTCTAAAAAATAACAAAAACAAAAGTCAAACTCATAAAAACAGAGAACATATTGGTGGTTGCCAGAAGTGGGTGGAAGGCGGGAGGTGGGGTAGGAGGCTGGGCAAAATAAGAGCAGTGAAAGGTACAAACTTGCAGTTATAAATAAGTCAGTCATGGGGGTACAGCGCACAGCATGGGGCCGTGAGTTAATGATACTGTAGTGCACATTTCAAAGTTGCTAAGAGTAGATCTTAAAAGATCTCATCACAAGGAAAAAAGTCTGTAACAGTGTCTGGTGACAGATGTTAACCAGACTACTGTGTGTCAACTAACCCTCAATCAGCTCTGTTCAGTCGCTCAGTCATGTCTGACTCCGCGAACCATGGACTGCAGCATGCCAGGCTTCCCCGTCCATCATCAACCCCAGAGCTTGCTCAAACTCATGCCCATCAAGTCGGTGATGCCACCAACCATCTCCTCCTCTGTCATCCCCTTCTCCTCCCGCCTTCAATCTTTCCCAGCATCAGGGTCTTTTTTAATGAGTCAGTTCTTCATATCAGGTGGCCAAAGTATTGGGTTTCAGCTTTAGCATCAGTCATTCCAATGAATGAATTCAGGACTGATTTCCTTTAGGATTGACTGGTTTGATCTCCTTTCTGTCCAAGGGACTCTCAAGAGTCTTCTCCAACACCACGGTTCAAAAGCATCAATTCTTTGGCGTTCAGTTTCTTTATGGTCCAACTCTCACATCCATATATGAACATGGGAAAAACCATAGCCTTGACTAGATGGACGTTTGTTGGCAAAGTGATGTCTCTGTTTTTCAATATGCTCTCTAGGTTGGTCATAGCTTTTCTTCCAAGGAACAAGTGTCTTAACTTCATGGCTATAGTCACCATCTGCAATGATTTTGGAGCCCAAGAAAATTAAGTCTGTCACTGTTTCCATTGTTTCCCCATCTATTTGCCATGAAATGATGGGACCAGTTGTCATGATCTTCATTTTATGAATGTTGAGTTTTAAGGCCGCGTTTTCACTTTCATGTTTCACTTCATCAAGAGGCTCTTTAGTTCCTCTTTGCTTTCAGCCATAAGGGTGGTGTCATCTGCATATCTGAGGTTATTGATATTTCTCCTGGCGATCTTGATTCCAGCTTGTATGGCTATAGTCACCATCTGCAATGATTTTGGAGCCCAAGAAAATTAAGTCTGTCACTGTTTCCATTGTTTCCCCATCTATTTGCCATGAAATGATGGGACCAGTTGTCATGATCTTCATTTTATGAATGTTGAGTTTTAAGGCCGCGTTTTCACTTTCATGTTTCACTTCATCAAGAGGCTCTTTAGTTCCTCTTTGCTTTCAGCCATAAGGGTGGTGTCATCTGCATATCTGAGGTTATTGATATTTCTCCTGGCGATCTTGATTCCAGCTTGCACTTCACCCAGTCTGGCATTTCATATACATCAATAAAATTAATCAATTAATAATTTAAAAAGGAAAGTATGAAGCAGAAATATAGTTGGAACTGTTGTAACAAACACAATTCATACATGAATCTTAAGTTGCAGTATGCCTGTAACTGAAATAAAAGCTGCAGATACCAAAACTTATAAGCACTTTTATATTTATACAGTAACTGAGCTACAAAATTTCTGTGACGAAGCTAATACACATTACAAAAAAGAAGTGTTTAATCAGGGCTGTACGAACTTTCTCCCTTTGACATCCATATCTGCTCAGATTTTAGAAATGCATAGCCTTTGCAAATCAATCCAAGTGACTTCAGTGGTACTAGATTTGAGTCTGTGATTGTGTCCTCTGGATTTTGGCTGCCTTTTGTTCAAAATCTTTAATCAAACTATTCAACAAATAGATTCTCAAAAACTTCTTTTGAAGTTTTATGGCAAATTTTATAACTATTAAAAACAAGATTGGAAACAGAAAGACTATTTAAATATACCACTTCAGATGAAAGAGAAGAACTTGCTTGATGTCTGCCCAAATGGTATATCAGAAGGACTTTGGAATTCTGAAATGGCTCCTTGGAATATCTCCGTTATGGAGTGGATTTTTGATGGAGCTCATATATTAGTTGGAGATGTAGCTAGGTAGGTAGATAGATAGATGGATAGATAGGTGGGTGCATGAATGGATGGATAAATAGATAGATATCAATAGCTATTGGAGTGGAATAAAACTAAGAAAGCCTATAATTTTCAGCAGATAACTTGGACAAAACTTTCAAAAGCATCATACACAAAAATACACATAGACGCATGCACACCTATATTTTGGCTTATGAAACTGTTTGATGCTGTGAAAGTGCTGCACTCAATATGCCAGCAAATTTGGAAAACTCAGCAGTGGCCACAGGACTGGAAAAGGTCAGTTTTCACTCCAATCCCAAAGAAAGGCAATGCCAAAGAATGCTCCAACTACCCCACAATTGCACTCATCTCACACACTAGTAAAGTAATGCTCAAAATTCTCCAAGCCAGGCTTCAGCAGTATGTGAACCATGAACTTCCAGATGTTCAAACTAGTTTTAGAAAAGGCAGAGGAACCAGAGATCAAATTGCCAACATCCGCTGGATCATGGAAAAAGCAAGAGAGTTCCAGAAAAACATCTATTTCTGCTTTATTGACTATGCCAAAGC
>SJXQ01001274.1:62218-90713 GCA_006408695.1 Aepyceros melampus
ACTCCTTGGAGGGAAAGTTATGATCAATCTAGACAGCATATTCAAAAGCAGAGACATTACTTTGCCAACAAAGGTCCGTCTAGTCAAGGCTATGGTTTTTCCAGCAGTCATGTATGGATGTGAGAGTTGGACTGTGAAGAAAGCTGAGCACTGAAGAATTGATGCTTTTGAACTGTGGTGTTAGAGAAGAGTCTTGAGAGTCCCTTGGACTGCAAGGAGATCCAACCAGTCCATTTTAAAGGAGATCAATCCTGGGTGTTCATTAGAAGGACTAATGCTAAAGCTAAAACTCCAATACTTTGGCCACCTCATGTGAAGAGTTGACTCATTGGAAAAGACTCTGATGCTGGGAGGGATTAGGGGCAGGAGGAGAAGGAGACAACAGAGGATGAGATGGCTGGATGGCATCACCAACTCAATGGACATGAGTCTGAGTGTACTCTGGGAGTTGGTGATGGACAGGGAGGCCTGGCATGCTGTGATTCATGGGGTCACAAAGAGTCGGACATGACTGAGCAACTGAAATGAACTGAACTGAACTGATGAAAGAAATATTCTCTGGACGGAAGCCAAAGCATGAAACCTCTAAACTTGCCCTGTTCTTCCCTGAAAACTGCCCCTAATAACCACCAGTCTTGAATGCATTTTTAAATGTTTTAAAACAATTTTCTTGAGGTATAATGGCCATGTAACAAACTACATATTTAATTTATACAATATGATATCTTTTGACTTGTGTTCCTACAGTGGAACCATCATCTCAATCAAGAGAGTGAACACATCCATCATTCCATTGAATGGAGAGATTACAATTGGTTTATCCATCTCATCTGCTGATGGACACAGGTTGTATCCTTGTTTGGTTTTATAAGTAAAGCCAAATGTTGCTGTGAACATTTGTGCAAAAATCTTCCCATGGACATGTGATTTCATTTCTCTTGATAAATACCTAGAAGAGGAATGCCTGAGTCATCTGTTAGGTGTATGTTTACTTTTTAAGAAACTATCAGTTTTCCAAAGTGATTGTACCATTTTACATTCCTAGCAGCCATCACTTCATGGGAAATAGATGGGGAAACAGTAGAAACAGTGTCAGACTTTATTTTGGGGGGCTCCAAAATCACTGCAGTTGGTGACTGCAGCCATGAAATTAAAAGACGTTTACTCCTTGGAAGAAAAGTTATGACCAACCTAGATAGTATATTCAAAAGCAGAGATATTACTTTGCCAACTAAGGTCCATCTAGTCAAGGATATGGTTTTTCCTGTGGTCATGTATGGATGTAAGAGTTGGACTGTGAAGCAGGCTGAGCACCGAAGAATTGATGGTTTTGAACTGTGGTGTTGGAGAAGACTCTTGAGAGTCCCTTGGACTGCAAGGAGATCCAACCAGTCCATTCTGAAGGAGATCAACCATAGGATCTCTCTGGAAGGAATGATGCTAAAGCTGAAGCTCCAGTACTTTGGCCACCTCATGCGAAGAGTTGACTCATTGGAAAAGACCCTGATGCTGGGAGGGATTGGGGGCAGGAGGAGACGGGGACGACCGACGATGAGATGGCTGGATGACATCACGGACTCAATGGATGTGAGTCTGAGTGAACTCCGGGAGTTGGTGATGGACAGGGAGGCCTGGCGTGCTGTGGTTCATGGGGTCGCAAAGAGTTGGACACGACTGAGTGACTGAACTGAACTGAACTGAGCAGCCAGCATGATAGTTGGCACACTCTTGGCAAAACTCGGTGTGGCGGTCTCTTTAATTGTAGTCATTCTGACCTGCGTGTAGTGATCCTCCATTGTAATCTTAATTTGCATTTCCTTAATGACTGATGCTCTCGAAGAACATCTTTTCCGGCACTTGTTTGCCATTCGAATATCTTCCTTCATGATGTACCTTTTCAAATGATTTGCTCTTAAAAAAGAACAAATGGGCTCTTTGTTTTCTTATTATCAAGTTTTGGTAGTTCTTTCTATTTACTGGATACAGTCCAGTATTTTCTCCAACCTGTGACTTATATTCATTTCCTTAATGGTGTCTTCCAAAGAGAAGAACTCAATTTTGATGAGTCCAATCTGTCCATTTTTTCTTGCACAGGCCATGATTTTGATGTTGTAGTTAAAAACAGTCCTCTGCCTAACCCAAAGTCCCTAGGTTTCCTTATATGTCTTTTAAACAGCTTTTTGGTTTTACACTAGATGTATTATCCATTTTGGGTTAAATCTGTGTGCAATTTAAAATAAGATTTTGAAGTAGAACTATACAAATATTGCTCTATTTCTGGATTCCATTGCTCTGTTGTCCATCTTGAAGCCAATACCATCTGATGTCCATCTTGATGCCTTGACTGCTATAGCTTTATAATAAACCTTGAGGTCAGGCAGTGTAAATCCTCTCATTGTTCTTTTCCAAGTTGTTTTGACTGTTTTTTGTATGTTAGTGTATTAGCCGCTCAGTTGTGTCCAACTCTTTGCTACCCCATGGACTGCAGCCCTCCAGGCTTCTCTCTCCATGGGATTTTTCCAGGCAAGAATACTAAAGTGGGTTGCCATTTCCATCTCCAGGTTTGAATGTTTTAGGTCCTTCACATTTTCGTATGAATTTTAGATCTGGCTTGTCAATTTCTACCAAAAAAAAATAATACTAATAAAGCCTGCTAAGTTTATAACTGGGAATGTACTGAATGCACAGATCAATTTGAATAAAATTATTTTGCAGAGGATTTCCCTGGTGGCTCTGTGGTAAAGAATCCATCTGCCAATGCAGGAGATGAAGGTTCAGTCCATGATCCAGGAAAATCCCATGTGCCGTGGAGAAGCAATGCCCACCTGCCACAACTATGGAGCCTGTGCTCTACAGCCTGTGCTCTGCAACAGAAGCCACTGTAATGAGAAACCAGCACTGCTAGGAAGCGTAACCCCCACTCACCACAACTAGAGAAAGCTGCATGCAGTGCACCCAGAGCAACTAAATAAATAAATCCAAACAAATTATTTTGTAGGTATAAAAATATAAAAGTAAACCTCCAGTCTATGCTTAAGTGTTTAAAAATATGCAACTTCAATTTTTTACCCCCCATTCTATTCTTGAAAAAATATCCTGATTTGGACAAGGAATTATATAGTGACTTGCCCTGAGTGATCTGGTGACCAGAGACCAGGCTGCTGCTTCCTGGTCCACCAATCTGGCCTAACTTTAGCAAAATCAGGAAAAGACGATCTACGCTTTTCATGTCACACAGTATAAAAAGACACCGTCACCTGGAAATATTGCCAAAGACTTGAACACAAACTGAATTAAGTTTGCAGAGCCAAATTCCATTTACAGGAACTATGAAAGCTAAAGGAAGATGTTGAATGACATAATGAGGAAATAAATAGATAATTCCAAAATATGGGATATTAGAATATAGAAACAGGTCAATCCACCAGTTTCTTCAAGTCAACGTTTTGTTTTAAGCAAGGGGAGTCTCTTTAGATTAAAAGAAACACAACCCCGATAAGCAGATGACACCACCCTTATGGCAGAAAGCTAAAAAGAGCAAAAGAGCCTCTTGATGAAAGAGAAAGAGGAGAGTGAAAAAGCTGCCTTAAACTCAACATTCAGAAAACAAAGATCATGGCAACTGGTCCCATCACTTCATGGCAAATAGATGAGGAAACAATGGAAACAGTAACAGACTTAATTTTCTTGGGCTCCAAAATTACTGCAGATGGTGACTGCAGCCATGAAATTAAAAGACACTTGCTCCTTGGAAGAAAAGCTATGACCCAACGAGACAGCATATTAAAAACAGAGATATTACTTTGCCGACAAAGGTCTGTATAGTCAAAGCTATGGTTTTTCCAGTAGTCATGTATGGATGTGAGAGTTGGACCATAAAGAAAGCTGAGCACTGATGAATTGATGCTTTTGAACTGTGGTGCTGAAAAAGACTCTTGAGAGTTCCTTGGACTACAAGGAGATCAAACCAGTCGATCCTAAAGGAAATCAACCCTGAATATTCATTGGAAGGACTGATGCTAAAGCTGAAACTCCAATACTTTGGCCACCTGATGCGAAGCACTGACTCATCTGAAAAGACCCTGATGCTGGGAAAGATTGAAGGCAGGAGGAGAAGGGGATGACAGAGGATGAGATGGCTGGATGGCATCACCGATTCAATGGACATGGGTTTGAGCAGGCTCCGGGAGTTGTGATGGACAGGGAAGCCTGGCGTGCTGCGTGCAGTCCGTGGGGTCATAAAGAGTCAGACACGGCTGAGTGACTGAACTGAACTGAAAAGACCTTACAACCTAATGGAATGGACAAGCCTCATTAGAATCCCAACTCACCCATTAAACTGGATAAAGACATATTTAAGACAACTAGGAACTTTTGAATACGACTCATTTTCAGATAATACCCAGAGATTAGCATTAACTTTGTTAATGGTGGAAATGGCATTGTGGTTATGTAAGAAAATTGTTCAAAAGTTTTTGCATTGCTGTGAATAGAATACTGAACTATGTGGGGGGTGAAATGACATAACGTCTGGGTTGCTTTCAGATACTTCATTGAGGAGAAGAATAAAGAAAAGAGATGCTTTATTCAGCGTGGCAGTCTTGATCATTGTTGGAACCTGGAAAACAGGGCCATGTATGTTGCATTTTCTATTCTCTCTGAGAAATAAAAATATCAGTAAACAAGTATGCCACAGGAAGGAGAAGAATACCTGTGATCTAACAGCCATCAGATTGTAGTCACTCCCTACAGTGAGCCCAAGGGAGCTCAGGATGGAAAAAAAAAAAACACAGTATAGCTGAAATGCATATGAAAGGAATGATTTCAGTGGGCCCAGACTCTTGCATCTTTCCATACAGAGACAAGTGCTAAATTCCTTAACCTGGGATATCTGGTTTCCCTTAATTAACAATAATCTCTTAATGTTCAGGCTACCTGTCCTTTGTTGTAACACTTCTATGTAAGCTGGCTCCTCCCTTCCTGTCCTCAGACTTGTTCTCTCAGGGTTTATTTGAGATGCTGCTTCCCAGGCTTGGAGTTCTAAAAATTCCCACCAAGTAAAAGGCAACTCTCAACTTTGAGGTTGTGGCTATATTTTTAAACCAACATGTCCTTGTAGATGCATAGAAAATGAAAGTGAAAGTGTTAGTCCCTCAGTCATGTCCAACTCTTTGCCACCCCATGGACTGGCTTGCCAGGCTCCTATCCATGAATTTCCAGGCAAGAATACTGGAGTCGTCTTCCATTCCCTTCTCCAGGGGATCTTCCTGACCAGGGATCGAACCTGGGCCTCCTGTGGCTCCTGCATTGTGGGTGGATTCTTGACAGCTGAGCCACCAGGGCAGTCCACGCAGGTTCACGGATGGTGGCAAAGGCATACCTCCTGTTGCAGTGTGGATGGTGGGGGAGACTGTGCATGGGTGGAGGCGGAGGTCTGTAGGAAATGTCTGTACCTTCCCCTCAATTTCACTGTGAACCTAAACATGCTCTAGAAACTCAGTTCAGTTCAGTTCAGTTCAGTCGCTCAGTCGTGTCCGACTCTTGGCGACCCCATGAATCGCAGCACGCCAGGCCTCCCTGTCCATCACCAACTCCCGGAGTTCACTCAGACTCACGTCCATTGAGTCCGTGATGCCATCCAGCCATCTCATCCTCGGTCATCCCCTTCTCCTCCTGCCCCCAGTCCCTCCCAGCATCAGGGTCTTTTCCAATGAGTCAACTCTTCGCATGAGGTGGCCGAAGTACTGGAGCTTCAGTTTTAGCATCATTCCTTCCAGAGAGATCCCAGGGCTGTCTAAAATAAATAAATAAGCAGGCATGTGCAGGTGATCAGTTCTGGCCCATGAGACATAAAGAAAGGTCTCCCCCAGAGGCTTCTGGGAGGAGGTTTCTCCGTATAAAAAGGAACCCAGGAAGAAGACTTCCTCTTCCACCCTGAATATTATTGTCTGCTTCTGATGCCAGGCACAGGTAGCAGCTGTCTCAGCAATGAGAGAGGGGATCTCACCAGAAAGAACAAGCCCACCCCAAGTGTGGTGGTGCAAAGCCACTCTGGTCCCAGTGCAGATCGCTGAGCCCCAGAAATGACCTCCTACCTCTAGGCTGGGTTCTACAAGATGACAGTTCTTCCTGCTGTGTGAGCAGGAAGAATTTCCGATTTGTGGCTCCTGCATTGTGGGTGGATTCTTGACAGCTGAGCCACCAGGGCAGTCCACGCAGGTTCACGGATGGTGGCAAAGGCATACCTCCTGTTGCAGTGTGGATGGTGGGGGAGACTGTGCATGGGTGGAGGCGGAGGTCTGTAGGAAATGTCTGTACCTTCCCCTCAATTTCACTGTGAACCTAAACATGCTCTAGAAACTCAGTTCAGTTCAGTTCAGTTCAGTCGCGCAGTCGTGTCCGACTCTTGGCGACCCCATGAATCGCAGCACGCCAGGCCTTCCTGTCCACCAACTCCTTCTTTCCAACTTCTTTGTAAGTGACCAAAGGGCTTCCTTTTTATCACTCTTCCGACTCCTCTGAGATGCTGAACAATCCAGCCAGAACCTATTTAAATGTATTTATTCAGATCTACATCCAACACCCTGAGGCCGTCGCAGGTTGAAAAGGTTAACAGTCACAGATTGGAAGCAAGCCTGCTCGTGACATGACCACCGAGAACCAAGAGGGAATTGTGCTTGGGTCAGACCCTCATGGAAGGCTTCCTGGAGGAAGTGGCCTATAAATTGAGCTGGTTGTGCTTCACTGGGTAGAGATGAGGGTGAAGGTGGGTATTGAAAGTTCTCAAGGTAACTGAGGCAAAACAAAGGAAGGAAATCCTGGTCATCTTGGGCCAAGTGTAGAGGTCAATGAGAGAAGTCTGGAAACATTGACTCAGATTGTGCAGGAGCTTCTAGGTCTATGTAAGGCACTGTTTGGTCTTATTCACCAGCTGGTGAAAAAAAAAATGTGATGATTAACGATTTCAAGTCCTTCATTTTAGGAATAACCAAGTGTCTATCAGGTGAGCCCTCTGCCCAAGGTCACAGGCCTGGACTCACGGCTTCCCATTCAGGGCCCAGATCCATCATCCAGGGCCATAAGGCCACCTTGGTGTGGGGGTGGGGGTGACACCTCCCCAAACCCAGAGCTGCCAGTGGAGATGGGATGCTCTCCAGAGGAAGAAGACGACTCCACCTTCTGATGACAAACAACAGAGGTCTCCTTTGTCTTCTGTATGATGCAGATAACCCCCAAATTATTAGGAATTTAAAATATCAAATAATTAAATGTTAAAAAAATCTAGTATGTAGTAATAACTCAATATATGGTGATTATTCTTCCTGCAAGTTCCAATCAACTGATCAAGGCAAACCAAAAAAGTCCCTCTTTCTGGGAAGAGGACTAACCACTCACCACTCATTTATTAAATCCAATTAAAATTTTACTGCCTCCCCTCCCCCGCCACCTTCATTTTCTCTCAACTGAGCTTCTGCTAAGAACATCCACTCTCCCCCACTGGCTCACCAACTGAGGGCAAGCCACTTAAGGGCCATTTTATAATTTACTGTAATTAACTCACTCTGCCAACTCTGGGCAGTAAACATGCCCCGGGGAGCAAACGT
This sequence comes from Aepyceros melampus, assembly GCA_006408695.1. Classification (NCBI taxonomy): domain Eukaryota; kingdom Metazoa; phylum Chordata; class Mammalia; order Artiodactyla; family Bovidae; genus Aepyceros; species Aepyceros melampus. The sequence goes on from SJXQ01001274.1 coordinate 69,823, forward strand.
CACTGGAAAGATGATGAGGCCGAAGGGACGCAAGACCAGGATGCTGGCAGGGCAGAGGATTCGTGGTGTCACAGAGACACACTGGGCAGAGTCCTGTCTGGGAGGGGGGAGATTCTGGGTCACCGCCCAGTCACCAGCCACGAAGAAAGTTGTTACAGATGTGGGCCACCACCCCCGCCTCGGAGGAGGACCTCTGCTGTGCCTTTGAAACCGCAGTTGATCTCAAAACAAGAAGTTCAAAGCAACTCTGCTTAGTTCTTACAGGGGCTCTGGTTGTGTCTGGTTGTCTTCCAGAAGGGGGTCTCTGTGTCACAGCATCCAGTGGCACAGGCCCCAGTTCACACGTTCTCCAGAGGAGGACTCAGGGTGTAAGTGGGTTCCTGGAGTCCTCCAGACAGGGACGGGGGCGGCGGTCAGGGGAGGGGAGGATGGCTGAGAGGCTGCAGAGCAGTCACACCCTGCACAGCGGCCCTTTGATCAGAAGTGGGAGGATGATGAGCAGGGTACATTCATTGTTGTAAGGTTAGCTCAACTTTGTTTCTGCTGGTTATTCTCCAACAATTTGACAAAGATGAAAACAACTTCCTAATGAATCTGGATAGGAGAGTTCTGGATGAAAGGTCGTTGGATTTCCTGGCATACTTAGGTGTTTGATAAACACGATATATGAGCGCATGACTGCATGACTGCATGAATGAAGTGAAAGAATGAAAGAGTAAGAAAAAGGAAGCAGGGCAGGAAGGAAGGAGTAGGTAATGGCCTGAAAAATCGACATGGATTGAGTGTCTCTCTTCCAGGCACTGACTGAACCCAAGAACACTGCTCCTAAGCATCTGCCCACTACTGGAAGAGAAAAAAAAATGTACATGTAAGTGTAATGCATGTTAAGGACTGGGAACGTCCCAAGGGATCATAGAGACAAGGCTCAGACATTTAAAGAGGAAAACCTTATAATGTTTGCGTGGTTCGTGCTAAGTTGCAGAGTTGTATCCAACTCTGTGTGGCCCTATGGACTGTAAGCTGCCAGCTCCTCTGTCCAATGGGGACCAGGCAAGAATACTGGAAAGGGTTGCCAGGCCCTCTTCCAGGGGATCATCCCGACCCAGGGATCGAACCCAGGTCGCTTACTTACGTCTACCTGCATTGGCAGGTGGGCTGTTTACCACTAGCGCCACCTGGGGAGCCCCTTATAATGTTTAGTAACCGCCAGTAGTTTCGATCTGTATACTCTACACATGAACACACTCGTGCAATCCTCCTGGCACTCCTAGCAGGGAAGCACCTGTTTTAGAGACGAGGAAGCATGTGAGTGAGGGCAGGTAATGTACCCAGAGTCACAGGGCATGTGCATGATGGCACTCCCACACCCCTCCCTCCACCACTCAGAATTCCTCCTAAGGCATCCTGCACCCCTGAGAGACAGGGAGGGTACCTGGCCAGCAAGCACCATCTGGGTGGGAGAACCCGTTATACCTCTACCAGATAGATCCCTGCTAATGGAAGAAGTAGATTTCAAATCGGGCTTGAGAATGAGAAATGCTCAGACAGCAATCAACAGCTCTACCCAAAGGTTTAAGGACATGTAAGTCTGCAGAATATCATGAGTTGGAACTCTGTGAGGGTCACCACAGGTATGGCATACATGAGCTTCTCACGTGTTACACTTGAGTCTGCAGTTTCTTTTCTCTTTCCCCATTTAAAAAATTTTTTTTCACCTTTTTCTTAAACAGGTGATTTTTTTTAAACAATTTTATTTATTTATTTTTGGCTGTGCTGGGTCTTCGTTGTTGGATGGGCTTTTCTCTCGCTATGGCAAGTAGGGGCTACTCTCCAGTTGTGGGGCACAGGTTCTAGGGTGTGTGGGCTTCAGTAGGTGTGGTTCCCAGGCTCTAGAGTCGAGGCTCTGTGGTTACAGTGCATGGGCTTTATTGCTCCTCCACATGTGGGATCTTCCCAGATCAGTGATTGAACCCATGTCTCCTGCATTGGCAGGTGGATTCTTTACCACTGAGCCACCAGGGAAGCCCCCATGTTTGTTAGAGATGATGGTAGGCAATGGGAGGAAGAGCAGTCCTACTTCCAGATGGCTAATTCAGGAAGCCTAAGAAGTGAAAAGGCAGGAAACCATGAAGGTGGTGCCCAGGGCAGTGGAAGGCCCAGAGCTTGGACCCAGTGAAGTGGGCAGAAAGAAAAACATACAGGATCCTTGCCAATCACTCCCGCTGTGGGTTAGGATACACTGGGCTGCAAGTAACAGAAGGACCCATCAGCTGAGCCCCCAACAGGGAAGGGCTGTTTTTGTCCCATGACAAGGAGACCAGAGGGGTGCCCTCCTGCTGGAGACTACTGGGGTTAGCATGGCAGAGTCTGTGCCTGAGGCGGTCTCAGTTCTTTGCTGTGGTATTGGAGAAGACTCTTGAGACTCCATTGGTCTGAAAGGAAATCAAACCAGTCCCTCCTAAAGGAAACCAGTCCCGAATATTCATCAGAAGGACTGACGCTGAAGCTGAAACTCCAATAATTTGGCCACCTGATGCGAAGAACTGACTCATTGGAAAAGACCCTGATGCTGGGAAAGATTGAAGGCAGGAGGAGAAAGGGATGAGACAGAGGATGAGATGTCTGAATGGCATCATGACTTCATGGACATGAGTTTGAGCAAGCTCCGGCTGTTGGTAATGGACAGGGAAGCCTGGAGTGCTGCAGTCCATGGGATACCAAAGAGTCAGACACGACTGAGCGACTGAACTGAACTGAACCTGGAGGTGGCTGCTGTAGAAATGCAACTGAGCTGCCTCTGGCCGAATGGAAGGCTGGCCTTCTCTGCTCCCATCCTCCGGCCGGGAGGGGGAGGCTGCCAAGGCAGGAGAGTCTTGAGGGGCTGCTCACAGCCACTGGGACCACCCCCACGGTCCAGGCACGCAGCTTCTGCAGGACAAGCGAGGTCCCAGGAACATCTGAGAAGCAGGGAGGGCTGCACAGCTTCATGAATTGCTGCCTCCCTGCTGCTCCACCTGCACAAATAACTCACCTGGTTCTTGTCATAGCCTGCCCTGGCTGTGAGTGCAGAGGTTCGCTTCCTCCCTGGATAATTGCCAGCCTGAATTATTTATGAGCCTAATGTACACACTGACGGGTTCTGACGAAGGCCACTGAGGGAACAGTCCCTCTGCAACCCTACACCCAGGCACCGGGTGAGAAGGCCTTCTCTCGCAGAGGGAGAGAGGGGAGATGGAGACGAGAACGGCCACTGTTCTCAGGCAGCCAGGCACAGAGCCATTCCACCCCTCACTGTTTCCAAGTGCCTGGGGTGGACTGCAGTGACCAGGCAGTGAGGGGTGCTGAGCACTGGGGATGAGAACCAGAGCATGTCGTGGAGTCCCCGGCACATGTAGGCAGCCAGAACTCAGACCTCTGTTGATGTCCCAGTTCTGCCAGTTCCCAGCAGCAACAAAGAACTTGACCTCTCTGTGTCTCAGTTTTCCTACCTGACTAGTGGGTTTGCTATAAGGATTGAAGGCAGAAATCCCTGTGCACTGGATTCTTTGCCAAAATAGCTGCAATTGTTCCCTTCTGAATCCACGCCCCTTCCCCCCCTTCCCCACCATCCCAGGAGGAGTCTAGTGTGCATGCCTGGAAGCTGCTGGGCCTGTGACTACGCCAGCCAGTAGGATGCAGTGTGGGTGACAGCACCCGCTCAGAAGCCTGTGGCCTCTGCTCTTCTATGCAGATAGCAGAACCCGGAGAAGGGGAGAGGTAACGGGCCAGCAACTAGGTGCCGAGGCCAAAGGCCGCACAGGAAAGGGAGGTGGGCTCTCCAGAGACATCCCGCTGGGGGCCAAATTTTGAATCAGAGAGAACCCGCGTCCCATAGATGTTTTGGGGATACTAACTAGGATTGTGGCCTCTCCTGGCGTTGTTGTTCAGTCACTCAGTCATGTCCAACTCATTGCAACCCCATGGACTGCAGCACGCCAGGCTTCCCTGTCCGTCACCATCTCCAGGTGTAGCCCGGTCCAGTTTGCCAGATTAGAACTTTGGAAAACCAAACGGATTCCTCTCCTCCCCATGGGAAGAGGTCAGTGGAATCTGGGAAGGTGTTTGGGGTTAGAGCCGGGGTTAACTTAACTCTTCACTGGCTGTCTTTATACAGGGATAGATTGGAGGGTCTCTGGGGCTGTTTGCTTGATTGTTTGTTGGTTATTCCTGCTGTTTGAACAAGTGATTATGTTTTATAGCTGAGGTCAGCACTTTCCTTTGGGTCTCAAGTGACCCTGTGTCAGTATGCGGGGAGGTGGGAACAGTCTGGAGGTTTGAGAAACCCCCACATTCCCCCAAACCCCCCTACTCAGGCTGCATATTTCAGTTGCCCAGCCTAGGGCTCTAAGCACCAGACTGTCTTGTTTTTTTCTCCAAATACACAGTAGCCTAAATGCTGAAGCAATGATATAGGTCCACAAAGCAGTCATGGTCCATCTCCCATGTCTTTAAATTTAAAAAAGGGGGGGGGGGCTTGAATCAAACATGAATAGGCGTATTTGTGGGTTAAGGAGTCAGCCAGGACAGCCCACCTTGAAATGCCCATTCTACCCTATGGATTCAGCCCCTTCCATTGGCAGCTTCTGGGGTTCCAGCCATGCCTCCAGTGTTCCACAAAGAACACCCTGGAACTTCCCAGCACCAAAGATGCGTCAACTGTGTCTATAACTCTTGAGGGTCTGAGGAGGCCAGTGATGTCTCTGGTTTTCGCCGTGGCTGTGTGTGCCTTGGCACTGCCTCCTGCAACGGCTTGTGTGGGAAGATGGCTCAGTAAAGGCAGAGGGTGGGGAAGAAGCCCCAGAACATCTGAACCCCAGGACAGCTGAGTCCACCCAGACTCAGTGGCTCAGCCACTGACCCCACTGCTGGGGTCTAGCTACTCAGCCAGACTCCGCCTCAGTTCCCTGTCTGTAAAACTGAGAGCAGAAACACTTTCTCCGCATGGCAAATGCTGTGTAAGTGTTATTTGAAACCTAAATACGCAGGGAAGAGAGAACAGAAGACATGAAACCTCCTGCCCGCCCGAGCTGGGGTAAGCAGGACCCTGACAGTGAGTAAGAAGACCTCAAGGTCAACTTTAGATTCCTAGGCCCTGAACTTCAATCACCCAGACCTACAGAACCGGAAGAGCCAGTTTCTCTGGGTGCAGAAGGAAAGGAGGGGCAAGTGGAGGAAGAAAGGCGTGTGAGGAGGTCAGGGCCGTCCTGAGAAGCTGAGGGTCCCACACCTGGGCCTTTCCCATGGCTGGGAAGTCCCGCAGCCCCCAGGGCCCCAGAAGGAGAGCAGGGTCCCTCTCAGGAGCCTTTGCTCTCGGCTCAAGTCTAAGGTCTAGGACCAGATGGGCAGTGGACCCTCCTGGAGGGACACCCCGCTGCCTGGTGATTCCCCTGGAGAGATGAGTGCCTGCCTGCACACCTCGTGCCTCCCACCATCTGTGAAGGCACCAGCCAGCGACCAGAACTTCCCTGACTGTCGCTCTCCCTTCATCCACTCTGTCTCCTCAAAGCCCCACCAGAGCCTCTGGAGAACTCTCTGGAATGTGAGTCAGATCCTGTCACCACTCGAATCACTGTTGAAGTTCACTTAAGGTCCAGGACCAGATGGGCAGTGGACCCTCCTGGAGGGACACCCCGCTGCCTGGTGATTCCCCTGGAGAGATGAGTGCCCGCCTGCACACCTCGTGCCTCCCACCATCTGTGAAGGCACCAGCCAGCGACCAGAACTTCCCTGACTGTCGCTCTCCCCTCATCCACTCTGTCTCCTCAAAGCCCCACCAGAGCCTCTGGAGAACTCTCTGGAATGTGAGTCAGATCCCATCACCACCCGAATCACTGTTGAAGTTCACCCAGTGGCTCACAGGCTGGCCCCGGCCCCTGCCTCATCACACCACTCTGTCTTTGCCTTGCTCTTCCCTGGACCAGGGAGGCCCTTCCACATACAGTCACCAGGCAAACTCCCACCCTGCTCCCAGCGAGGCATCTTCTGTGTTTCTGTTCGGTCGCTCAGACTCTTTGTGACCTCATGGACTGCAGCACGCCAGTCTCCTCTGTCCTTCACCATCTCCTGGAGCTTGCTCAAACTCATGTCCATGAAGTCGGTGATGCCAGCCAACCATTTCATCCTCTGTCATCCCCTTCTCCTGCCCTCAATTTTTCCCAGCATCAGGGTCTTTTCCAATGAGTCGGCTCTTCACATCAGGTGGCCAAAGTGTTGGAGCTTCAGCTTCAGGTGTCTTTTGGGAACCCGAATAGTCAGACCTGTCTCTCTCCCACCCTGTACTATGCCCACAGCTGTTTAATAACTGTGCCCTACCCCTAGTTTAGAAAATGACCCCCTTGCATGTCTGGATCCCAGATTCTGAGCTCCTGGGAGCACAAGGCTCTGTCGTGATCTTTACATTCACCACCCAGGCTGGCTCAACCCCAGGCTCCTCTGACTTGGGCAACTTGCCTACACTGTTGGAAAGATGAGGGCTGGGCTCTGATCCCTGGGCCCGAGTTACAAGCTGGGGCAGGTGAGCTTACCTCTCAGAGCCTCTGATTCCTTATCTGCAAAATGGGTCTAACCTCTGACTCAGAAGATCAAGAGGATCCTGACCCAGACACACCCACAAGAGGCTGGGGCATGAACCAGCAATCTGCTTCTTAGAATAACACAAACAAGCATCAGGCAGCCCAGAGAGTGAGCCACGTGCTAGGTTATCCAAAAGCAAGTCATCACGAGGAAACAGGGAGGGAGAAGCAAGGGGCGGCCAGGCCAGCATTTCCACAACAGAGGACACCCAGCCTGGCCAGTGTTTCCTGCATCTGTTCTGGAACATTTCCTTCTCTTGCCTTCTCACTTGGGGGGCATCCAGGCTGGCCCTCCTAACAGTAACGGCCTTTGTTTGGACTTGCTAACACCTTAGGTCTGGCTCATCCAGGCTGCCAAGGAGCAGTGAGGGCAGCCGTCCAGAGTGAGAGAGCTTGGCCTCTGCCCGAACAGGTGTGAGTTTTATAGTTTGATCTTGGGCAGGTGACATGAGTCTGTTTTTCTTCTTGGTGGCCAGGACTGGGAGGGGAAGGACAACTCTGGTCACTCTCTCGCCCCCTGTGCTGTCTTCAGAGGGCATCTAGGACTTGTCATTGGATTGGGTAGAAAACTGGGTCCCTTGGAGATGGGTGAAAAACAGAAACCATCCTCACTGAAATCAGAAATCAGGGCGGTTTCTGCCCCCAGGGACCGCTCGACCAAGGAGTGGGTGGACAGCTGGACAGGTGGAGATGTCCCCAGCAGAGCCCGAAGCCTCGGGCGCCAGGCCAGCGGCACGTGTCCTCCACAGCAGGCAGCCTCCATGGGGTCATGGGGTCAGACGGCCGGGAAGACCCTGCTTGGCCGCTGCCAGCTGTCGTTTTCCACTGGTCTCCAAACTTCCCACAGTTACAGTTTCCTCACCTTTAAAACTGGAGTAAAACCATCCACTTTATGGTTTGTGAAGATGGAAAGAAAAGCTTGAACAGGTTGCGGGTCCAAACAAGTGTGCGATGACTATGGCAACGAACTGACCAGGAGACAAGGCACCCTGCACAGAACAGGTTAGGAAAGTGCGCCTTCAGGAAGGCCCCGAGCACCGGCCGGCCTGCCCTGACAGGAGGTGGAGCTCCAAGCAGGGGCTGGGAAGGTGGGGGAGGAGCAGGAGGGGCAGGGGAGGGCGTGAGAGATGGTAGTGGAAAGGTTGGAGGGAGGGGTGAGGGAGTGGAGGGAGCAGGGGTGAGAGGAGGAGAAGGATGAGAAGAAGAGAGGGGTGAGAGGAGCACGGATAGCCTGAGACTCGAAACTCTCCCAGAGAGTGAAGGCCAACGGAATATAACACTCACTAGCTGGTGGGTGTGAGAGTTGTCCCTTTAACACAGACAAGTACAAACAGGGACACACACAATCTGCCCGCACAGAGGACTCCTAATGGCATCTTTGGCAATAACGATACCTACTGGTAGAAGAGCCAGCTGGTACAGGCAGGTTCACAATGAACAGAGCCCCCCTTCACCACCACCCTGCTCCATACCTTTATGAGTATCTTCTGTTCCCAAGATGTCCTGGGGGGCTGGGGAAGGGACAGCTCCACCTGACTTCCTGGCCTAGCTTCCCCTGAGGTCAATGGGGACTCTGAGCCCCTCGACTCCAATCCTGGACTGTTTGACTTTCCCATGACTGCTCTAACAAACCCTTAGTGACTTCAAGGGGGCCTCCTCGGTCACACAGCTGCTGCTGCTGCTAAGTCGCTTCAGTTGTGTCCGACTCTGTGCGACCCCATAGACGGCAGCCCACTAGGCTCCTCTGTCCCTGGGATTCTCCAGGCAAGAATACTGTAGTGGGTTGCTATTTCCTTCTCCAATGCATGAAAGTGAAAAGTGAAAGTGAAGTCACTCAGTCATGCCCGACTCTCAGCGACCCCATAGACTGCAGCCTACCAGGCTCCTCCGTCCATGGGATTTTCCAGGCAAGAGTACTGGAGTGGGGTGCCATTGCCTTCTCCTTTTGAGCGACTGAACTTAATTGAACTGATTCTGACCCTTCTGAAGTGATATCTCATTGTGATTTTGATTTACATTTCCCTAATGATTAGTGGATGGCATCACCAACTCAATGGACATGGGTTTGGGTAGACGCCAGCAGTTGGTTATGGACAGGAGACCTGGCGTGCTGTGGTTCATGGGGTCGCAAAAAGTCAGACACGACTGAGTGACTGAACTGAACTGAATGATTAATGATGTTTAACATCTTTTCATGTGCCCATTGGCCATCTACATTTCCTCTTTGGAAAAATGTGCATTCAGTTCTTCTTCATATTACTTTTTTTTTTTTTGATGTTAAGTTGTAGGAGCTATTTATATATGTTGGATATTAATCCTTTTTTGGTCATATAATATAATATTTTCTCCCATGCAGTAGGTTTATCCTGGGTTGCAAGGATTTTTCAGTGTTCAAAAATCAATTAATGTAATACAGCATTTAAAATTGAAGACTATATGGTAGAGAGGGAGATAGGGATTTCAGGATGGAGGAGACATATATACCTATGGATGATTCATACTGATATATGGCAAAAACCATCGCAATGTTGTAATTATCCTCTAATTAAAATAAATGAAAAAAATCATCACAGTAGATGTTGAAAAATCTTTTAATAAAGCACAGCTTGCATTTATGTTAAAAAAGAAAAAAAACTTTCCATAAAGCAGACATAGAGGGAACATACCTCAACATAATAAAGGCTATATATGACAAACCCACAGCTAACATCATACTCAACAGTGAAAAGCTGATAGCATTTCCTCTAAGATCAAGAATAAGACAAAGATGCCCACTCTCACCACTCTTATTCAACATAGTCTTAGAAGTCCTGGCCATGTTAATCAGAGAAGGAAAAGAAATCCAATTTGCAAAGGAAAAAGTAAAACTGTCATTGTTTGTAGATGACAAGATACTATACATAGAAAATCCTAATGGTGCTGCTAGAAAACTACTATACCTCATTAATGAATTTGGTATTCACAGAATACAGAATTCATGTACAAAAATCTGTTGTATTTCTATACACTGACAATAATATGTCAGAGAGAGAAATTAAAGAAACAATCCCATTTATCATCACACCAAAAAGAATAACATAGGAATAAATAAATCTACCAAAGGAGGCAAAAGACCAGTACTCTGAAAACTGTAGGAAATGAAAGATAGAAGTGAAAGAAATTAAAGAGGACACAAACAGGAAGATAATTGTTTTCTTGGATTGGAATAATCAATTTTAATAAAATGACTATACTACCCGAAGCAATCTACAGGTTCAATGCATGTGTGCTAAGTCGCTTCAGTCATGTCTGACTACCTGTGACCCTATGGACTGTAGCCCTGCTATGTTTCTCTGTCCATGGGATTTTCCAGATAAAAATATTAGGCTGCATTGTCGTTTCCTTCTCCAGGTTCAATGCAATTTCTGTCAAATTTCCAATGTCATTTTCACAGAACTAGAAAAGTAATTTTAAAATTATATGGAAACACAAAAGACCGTTAATAGCTAAAACAATCTTGAGAAAGAACACAGCTGGAGGAATCAGGCTCCCTGTCTCCAGACTACTATCAATCCAAAGCTAGAGTCATCAAAACAATAAAATACTGTCATAAAAAAAATAGACACAGAGATCAATGGAAGAGGGTAGAAAGCCCACAAATCTAAAGGACAATTAAGCTATGACAAAGGAAGCAAGAATATACAATGGAGAAAAGATGGTCTCTTCAATAAATGGTGCTGGACAGCTGCATAAAATAAAACTTGAACATTCTCTAACACCATACACAAAAATAAACTCAAAACATCACAAACCTAAATGTAAGTCTAGATACTATAAAACTCTCCAGTTCAGTTCAGTAACTCATTTGTGCCCAACTCTTTGCAACCCCATGCACTGCAACATGCCACACTTCCCTGTCTATCACCAACTCCCAGAGCTTGTACACATTCATGTCCATTAAGTCAGTAATGCCATCCAACCATCTCATCCTCTGTCATCCCCTTCTCTTCCTGCCTTCAATCTTTCCCAGCATTAGGGTCTTTTCCAGTAAGTCAGTTCTTCACATCAAGTAGCCAAAGTATTGTAGCTTCAGCTCCAGCATCTGTCCTTCCAATAAACATTCAGGATTTATTTCCTTTATGATTGACTGGTTTTATCTTCTTTGCAATCCAAGAGATTCTCAAGGATCTTTTCCAACACCACAGATCACAAGTGTCAATTCTTCGGCACTCAACTTTCTTCATGGTCCAGCTCTCACATCCATACATGACTACTGGGGAAACCATAGCCTTGACTAGATGGACTTTTGTCAGTAAAGTAATGTCTTTGCTTTTTAATATGCTGTCTAGGTTGGTCATAGCTTTTCTTCCAGGGAGCAAGTGTATTTTAATTTCATGGTTGCAGTCACTATCTGCAGTGACATTGGAGCCCAAGAAAATAAAGTTTGTCACTTATTTCATTGTTTCTCCATCTATTTGCTGTGATTGATCGGACCGGATGCCATGATCTCTGTTTTCGAATGTTAAGTATTAAGCCAGCTTTTTCACTGTCTTCTTTCACTTTTATCAGGAGGCCCTTTAGTTCCTCTTTGTTTTCTGCCATGAGTGTGGTGTCATCTGCATATCTGAGGGTATTGATATTTCTTCTGGCAGTCGTGATTCCAGCTTGTGCTTCATTCATCTTGGCATTACACATGATGTACTCTTCTTATAAGTTAAATAAACAGGGTGACAATATACATCCTTGACGTATTCCTTTACCAATTTGGAATCAATCCATTGTACCATGATGTGTCATTCTAACTATTGCTTCTTGACCTGCATACAGATTTCTCAGGAGGAACATAAGGTGGTCTCGTATTTCGATCTCTTTAAAAATTTTCCACAGTTTGTTGTGATCCACATAGTCAAGAGCTTTAGCATAGTCAATGAAGCAGAAGTAGCATTTTACTGGAATTCTCTTGCTTTTTCTATGATCCAGTGGGTGTTGGCAATTTGATCTCTGGTTCTTCTACCTTTTCTAAATCCAGCTCAAACATCTGGATGTTCTAGATTCACAAACTGTTGAAGCCTAGCTTCGAGAATTTTGAGCATTTTGAGCATTCAAAAGCTAGCTGAAATGCTAGTGTATGAGATGAGCAATTGTGCAGTAGTGTGAACACTATGTTGCATTATCTTTCTTTGAGATTGGAATTAAAACTGACCTTTTCCTAAAACTCTTAGGATAATATATAAGCAAAATACTCTTTGACATAAATCATATCAATGTTTTTGGATCAGTTTCCTAAAGCAAAGGAAATAAAAGCAAAAAGAAGCAAATGGACCTAATAAACTTAAAGACTTCTGCACAGCAAAGGAGACCATTGACAAAACACACAACTTTCACAACAGGAGGAAAATCTAACGTTTCTACACAGAAGTGTTGCATTAGATTCCATTTAGAACCAGGAGGAGGAATTGGGCTTCATGGAAGCAGAGTCAGTTTTGATTTAGATGTGCCCTCATGGAAATATTAGTGCTTCTTTTGTCAATACTTCCTTACCTCGACCTCATAAAGTTTCAGCCTAAAAATGTTTTAATTAGTTTTACTTTATTTTCTCATTTTTGTCTAATGTGTAAGGACAGATTTGCTTTCAGTATTATTTCATAAAAGTACAATCACAGCCCATTCATAAGTGAAAATTGAAATTCACCAACTTGGCTTGGATTAGGGAAAACAGTAGCCAGTTCAGTTCAGTTCAGTCGCTCAGTCATGTCCTACTCTTTGCAACCCCATGAATCATAGCATGTCAGGCCTCCCTGTCCATCACCATCTCCCGGAGTTCACTAAGACTCACATCCATTGAGTCGGTGATGCCATCCAGCCATCTCATCCTCTGTTATCCCCATTCTCCTCCTGCCCCCAATCCCTTCCAGCATCAGAGTCTTTTCCAATGAGTCAACTCTTTACATGAAGTGGCCAAAGTACTGGAGTTTCAGCTTTAGCATCATTCCTTCCAAAGAACACTCGGGACTGATCTCCTTTAGAATGGACTGGTTGGATCTCCTTGCAGTCCAAGGGACTCTCAAGAGTCTTCTCCAACACCACAGTTCAAAAGCATCAATTCTTCAGTGCTCAACCTTCTTCACAGTCCAACTCTAACATCCATACATGACTACTGGAAAAACTAGACAGTCAAACATGGCTAGACAGATTTTTGTTGGCAAAGTAATGTCTCTGCTTTTGAATGTGCTATTTAGGTTGGTCATAACTTTCCTTCCAAGGAGTAAGTGTCTTTTAATTTCATGGCTGCAATCACCATCTGCAGTGATTTTGGAGCCTCCAAAAACAAAGTTTGACACTGTTTCCACTGTTTCCCCATCTTTTTGCCATGAAGTGATGGGACCAGATGCCATGATCTTCGTTTTCTAAATGTTGAGCTTTAAGCCAACTTTTTCACTCTCCTCTTTCACTTTCACCAAGAGGCTTTTTAGTTCTTCTTCACCTTCTGCCATAAGGGTGGTGTCATCTGCATATCCGAGGTTATTGTATTTCTCCTGGCAGTCTTGACTCCAGCTTGTGTTTCTTCCAGCCCAGCGTTTCTCATGATGTACTCTGTATAGAAGTTAAATAAGCAAGGTGATGATATACAGCCTGATGTACTCCTTTTCCTGTTTAGAACCTACCTGGGTCCAGCCCTGGTGGATCCTGGGTGATTTGAAGGGTGAATGGTGTAGGCGAGGGAAAACTTATTTATTTAGAAATATAAAATTAGAAAATAACAGTATAGTAGGAAATTTTAGTGGAGAAAAGAGGCTGAATAACTTGATTTATGTGGAAAACTAATAAAACTTCAGGACAAGAAGTTTGCACCATCTGCATTAGGCCACCGGAGTCCTCTTGAATATTGGAGGGTGCCCTGCCTTGGACTCCCTCTCACATGGATCTTAGAAGCCGGGACAAGTAAGTAGACATGGCGAGCCTCCACGCCCCAGATGGGAATTCAGCCAGAAATCAGAGTAAAGAGGAGACACGGGGGAAACCAGTCCAGCGACTGGCCCCTATTTTCCTTCAAGACCTTTTATACTTTTGAATATACATAGATATTATACTTTTATACTTTTGATTATACATAGAGATCAATGAGTAACACAAAGTTATGCAGTGTTAGCAGCCCAGACTCTTATCAAAACCAGGCTTTTCTCTCTGCATATCTAGTTGTATACCTGAGTCTTAGGAAATTTATATCATCTTCCGGCCAAAGGGCCAATTAAAATTTTACAGCCCTTTTCTGATAAGGGTTTGTCAACCAGAAGACTTATATGTGGTGTTCTTCCCAAAGTCTGCTGCCATTCTCAGAAAACACTAAATAAGGTTACCGCCGGGGTCCAGCCCCGGTGGATCCAGGGATATTCAAAGGTGGGATGGAGCAGACGGATAGGAAAGGATAGGACAGGATAGCTCAGGACAGGAAAGAATAGTAGGAAATTACTAGAGAAATAGGAGGCTGAATAACTTGGTTTACGGGGAAAGCCAATAAAACCTCAAGACAAGAGATTTGCACCATCTACNTTTTTCCATGATCCAGCAGATGTTGGCAATTTGATCTCTGGTTCCTCTGCCTTTTTTAAAACCAGCTTGAACATCTGGAAGTTCATGGTTCATGTATTGCTGAAGCCTGGCTTGGAGAATTTTACTTAGTGACCTGTTATTAGCCAGTATGAGGCAAATGGGTACTAAATAAATTTTGAATTGTTATCTCAATATCAAAATTCCCTAAATTCCTTAAAATGAGATCAGTTAAATCTAAGAAGACCCTACAGAATAGACTGAGGTGTTTTATAAAAAGTAAACTTGCTTGTCCCATTGGAAGAATTAAGTTTTATTTAGGATAATTTTTTTTTGGTAACTAACCTGTAAGTTGGTGGCTCAGATTGTAAAGATTCCACCTGCAGTGCAAGAGACCTGGTTTCAATCCCTGGGTTGAGAAGATCCCTTGGAGTAGGGCATGGCAACCCACTCCAGTTTTCTTGGCTAGAGAACCCCCATGGATAGAGGAGTTTGGCAGGCTACAGTCCATGGGGTTACAAGGAGTCAGACAAGACTGAGCAGCTAATCACTAGCTGTAAGTTAAAGCATACCTATTCACTAGTAATTTAAGTGGTCAAATAGCACAGGTAAATTATGATTGTCTCTGAAAGCCATCTCTTTTAGACCAATAGCGGTTAATCTCCCTAATGCTGAACTGTCCAGTCATTTGTTTACAGGTACTGATGGTAGCTATAGAATGATCTCCACACTCAAAGCTGAGACTCAAATTCTGAGATTCAGTTTTTGATTAGCTCTTCTTTGATTCCCCTTCCTATTCCTTCTTTTCTTCATGAAAATTCTGAGACTTCATCTCTCTGCATCTGTGCTGTTCCTTCCTTACCCTCAGCATGCCTGCCCATCATGTCCCTTGTATAGAACATTCCAGAACCATCTACCTAAAATGTGACTTCTACTTTGAAGCTTTCTTCTAGAGCAATCGTTTTTCTAGTCTCTTTCTCCTGCCTTCTCATCTATTCAAGAGTCATCACAAGATCCACCTTTCCTGATTTCTCACATCCATTTATTCATCAACCTCTTCTTGATTCTGCTTCTTTAAAATTCTTAAAAGCAGGCGACTGGAGTGGGATAGATACACGCCTATGAATTTCATCTGTGTTTCCACTAGGCCAGTGATCTTAAATAAACAACTTATTGGTATCCTTGGATTTCTCTTCTATAAAATGGCCATTCTAAGTGTAGTTACCACACAGGGTTATCACAAAGATTAAATGAGTTAATAAATGTAACTTAGGTGGAAAATTCAACTTAAGCCACTGTTTCTCAGAGTGGGTTTCAAGGAATATTAGTTTCATAAAATGTTCTTCAAATAAAAAGGGATTCATGGTTAAATCAATTTATTAAACATTACATTCAATGCCCACTTCTCAGTCAGCCATGATGTACATTAGTATATTAAAGGGTCTCTAAATTCTTGCAGGGAAACAAAACAAAGCAAAACAAAAACGGTTGTCCTGATATTCATTAAACTTATTAGAACAGAGAGCCTTTGTGTGCATATATAGTAGCTGTTTAAAATCCTGCATAACCAGTGCTCTGAGGAAGGTGTTTGGAAAAAATGCTGACTTGAACAAGAGCCACAGTTATCATTTTGGAAATTATTTCAGCCTCAGATTTCCAACTTTTTTTTTAAAAAAAAAGAGACTGCTATCTCCTAATGTTCAGAGTTATCACAAACTCTCAGAAAAATGAACCAAATTGTCCTGTGGGAAGCTGTGTCCTAGGGTAGTAAAATGGTATGAACTTTCTAAAGCTCATTATTTCATAACAATTCTTAAAAGATATGAAACATTTTATTTTTTGTGCAATGCCCAAAATTGCTCAGCTAGCCTGTAACAGGTGTGAAACTTCATCTTAGGAGAAAAGTTCAACATAAAAATATGTAAATATCTGATAATGAGTGTTAAGAACTCCAAGAGACTCAGGAAGTAGGTAATCTCATGCCTGTGATGAAGGCAGACTCAAGATGAGGTCATGGTGCCTAAGTTCTAACACCTGTGTGTGTGTGTGTGTGTGTGTGCTCAGTCATGTGTGACTCTTTGTGACTGCAAGGATTGTAGCCCACCAGGCTCCTCTGTCATGGAATTTCCAAGAATACTGCAGTGGGTTGCCATTTCCTACTCCAGAGGGTCTTCCCGACCCAGGGATTGAACTTGTGTCCCCTGTGTCTCCTGCAATGGCAGGCAGGTTCTTTATGTAAAGCACTGCGCCACCTGGGAAGCCCCTCTCTGACCATAAGAGTAAATGAGTAAAGAGTAAATGCTGCGGCCTGACTGCCTCAGTGTCACAGGCTGAATGCAACCAAATTTTTGATGACACAGTAATAATTTCGAAATCATCTTATTTTTTTCTTTGTATAAGAGCAAAAATAAGCCAAGCTCACATTTATTGCTCAAATATAGCCTATTTTTCTCTACCATAACGTCCCCTAATTCTTCACAAACACAGGACTTAGCCCTCTTTTTAGAGATAAACTAGCATTTTTCCAGTCACTTTAGTCATTTCGATTTAGCCCTGCTTGAATTCACTCTAACCAACAGAATCAACTTAACTTCCCTATAGCAGAGTCCAGTTTTTCTTTTTTTTTTTAATGTGATAAAAACATGCAGTTGGGAGAGCCGAAGAAAATTACTGTCATATCCATTTTTAACAATGTTTACATTTCTATTAAAACCAAGGTAGCAAAATACCTTAGCTGTCATTATGAACTTCTCTAATTTTGGTTTATTTTTCATAGGGGATGAGCAGCCATGCTTCTTTAGAATAAATACTCTAGACTGAAAAAAAATCACAGAAGGAAGATCTCTGTCTAGTGACGTTTACACTATATGATCATTTCTGTATAGATAAATAATGAAGGCTTTAAACTTTTAAATCTAAAAAATAAGTAATCAAAACAGGAAAACACATCATAATATAAATCTCAGTACCTGGAGTATCCAATTTGAGAATAATGGATCTGGAAGAAATTTTAGTGAATAACTTCATTAAATTCCTAATTTTATAAACATGGATCTTGAGAGTCCAAATATTAAGTAACAAAGCACAATCCTATCACAGGATGAGTGAGAGCACAGGCTAAAATCAAGTTTCCCGGTTTCAATGCCACTTTCCACACCATGCAGAGCCTCCCCAGGTCTGTCCTCCAGCAACCTTCGATGTGTGCCTTGAACAACATGAAATCACACCCCGCCAAATATTTTACAGAGACCATTTATAAAAATTGCTGGCTCTTTGATAAACTAGTTTAAGGATAGGATAATTGAGGAATCTAATTCACAGTTGTCAAGCTTAAAGTGGGTTCCTGCTAGGAGATTTATAGAGCATATGCCAACTGCACTGTCCTTGCAGGTCCCCTTTAAAAACATAATCAAAGAGGTTAAGATCAGTAGTCTCAAAGGTCTTATACTGGCTTAATCTGGAAGTCATGTCTGATTTTTGGAATCTTAAAAATATGGCCTGAATATAGAAAAATACGTGTAAAATACGTGTCCCAACAGATGCAACAGCTGCAAAAGCAGTCAAATGATAGTTTAGCACAGCAAAGCTTTGCAGAGTGTCAAAACAACTTAAGAAATGCAGGATAGGAATGACTTTGAGGAAGTCTTAGAAACTCAGTGAGGGTTGGGTTTTGGTCGCATGACAGTAACTTTAGTGCAATATTGATAAAAGGCATGGGAAGGTAAAGCACGAGGAGAAAGAACATAGATGTGTTTGCACAGACTCTAAGGTTACGAGGATGAAAGCCCAGGTGGCATCACTTTTAAGTAAGAACTTTTGCTCTTAGATATGTTTGCTACATCTGTAGCAAGCTTAATGCAGCCAAGGTATCACTATGTCAGTTGTGAAGGATGTGAGGTGCATGTTGCAGCAAGAAAGTTTCCTTATTTTCCAAAATATTCTATACTAAAGTGTTAAATGTAATTTCTAAAACTGTCATATAAGAATGATTTAGTTCAGTTCCAAGATGAGACATCACTCTTGCCTGCTGTTTCCCTCAACATAGAATTCAACAAGTACTCATAGCAGGTTGCTGCATAATTATTTTGTACGAGTTCTTCAAAGAATGAATAACTAAACAGAGTTTAGTATATCTACACCATAGAATCCGACTTAATACCTAAAGAGACACAGCAACATGGATAAATTTTGAGGGAACTGTACTAAGTGAAAAAAAGTCACAACCAACAGGTTACATACAGTATGATCTCATTCACACAAAATTCTTGAAATGACAAATTCATAAAAATAGAGAATATATTAGTTGTTTCCAGACTGGAGGGATGGGAGGGATGTGGGAGTGGCTATTAAATGGTAACTTGGGATCCTAGTGTTGATAGAAATGTTCTGTCTACCAGAGTGGTAGATACATGGGCCTACACAGGTCACAAAAATGTGTAGACATGCTTCCCTCCCACACACATATAAGTAAAACAGGAGATATGATCAGGATTGGCAGACTGAATAAGTATCAAGAACCTGCTTATGCTATTACACCAGAGTATTTCAAAATGTCACCATTCAGTGTAAAACTGAGCCAAGGGGACATGTGCTCTTTATTATTTCCTATAACTGCACGTGAATTGGCAGTTATCTCAAAATAATGTTTTATTAAAAATGATTTTATAACAAAATCAATCAAACACTACTAAGATTTAGTATGTTTCTGTGTCCTCATTACATCCCTCTGTCATTTATTTATGGATTTAAGAAAGAACATTATTTTACATCTCAACCCTGAGTTTATGTACAGTTGCACATTTCTGCAACTTCACTTGGAGATAAGGTCGTGACCTCAATAAAATATAATAGGGGCTTTGGGAGGAGTCTAGCTTCTGGTCTGTTTTCCTTTCTTAGACAGTGGAAGCCTTGAGGAAAGATGTCATGTTAAACATTTGATTCAGTCAACCAACATATTAACTTTTTTCATTTTAGTTTCATGCTCTTATCAACTGCTGCTGCTGCTGCTGCTGCTAAGTCACTTCAGTACTGTTTGACTCTGTGCGACCCCATAGATGGCAGCCCACCAGGCTCCCCCGTCCCTGGAACTCTCCAGGCAAGAAGAT
Organism: Aepyceros melampus; assembly: GCA_006408695.1. Classification (NCBI taxonomy): domain Eukaryota; kingdom Metazoa; phylum Chordata; class Mammalia; order Artiodactyla; family Bovidae; genus Aepyceros; species Aepyceros melampus. The sequence continues at coordinate 89,066 of SJXQ01001274.1, forward strand.
TGGAGTGGGTTGCCATTTACTTCTCCAATGCATGAAAGTGAAAAGTGAAAGGGAAGTTGCTCAGTCGTGTCCGACTCTTTNGAAACCTCCTGCCCGCCCGAGCTGGGGTAAGCAGGACCCTGACAGTGAGTAAGAAGACCTCAAGGTCAACTTTAGATTCCTAGGCCCTGAACTTCAATCACCCAGACCTACAGAACCGGAAGAGCCAGTTTCTCTGGGTGCAGAAGGAAAGGAGGGGCAAGTGGAGGAAGAAAGGCGTGTGAGGAGGTCAGGGCCGTCCTGAGAAGCTGAGGGTCCCACACCTGGGCCTTTCCCATGGCTGGGAAGTCCCGCAGCCCCCAGGGCCCCAGAAGGAGAGCAGGGTCCCTCTCAGGAGCCTTTGCTCTCGGCTCAAGTCTAAGGTCCAGGACCAGATGGGCAGTGGACCCTCCTGGAGGGACACCCCGCTGCCTGGTGATTCCCCTGGAGAGATGAGTGCCCGCCTGCACACCTCGTGCCTCCCACCATCTGTGAAGGCACCAGCCAGCGACCAGAACTTCCCTGACTGTCGCTCTCCCCTCATCCACTCTGTCTCCTCAAAGCCCCACCAGAGCCTCTGGAGAACTCTCTGGAATGTGAGTCAGATCCCATCACCACCCGAATCACTGTTGAAGTTCACCCAGTGGCTCACAGGCTGGCCCCGGCCCCTGCCTCATCACACCACTCTGTCTTTGCCTTGCTCTTCCCTGGACCAGGGAGGCCCTTCCACATACAGTCACCAGGCAAACTCCCACCCTGCTCCCAGCGAGGCATCTTCTGTGTTTCTGTTCGGTCGCTCAGACTCTTTGTGACCCCATGGACTGCAGCACGCCAGTCTCCTCTGTCCTTCACCATCTCCTGGAGCTTGCTCAAACTCATGTCCATGAAGTCGGTGATGCCAGCCAACCATTTCATCCTCTGTCATCCCCTTCTCCTGCCCTCAATTTTTCCCAGCATCAGGGTCTTTTCCAATGAGTCGGCTCTTCACATCAGGTGGCCAAAGTGTTGGAGCTTCAGCTTCAGGTGTCTTTTGGGAACCCGAATAGTCAGACCTGTCTCTCTCCCACCCTGTACTATGCCCACAGCTGTTTAATAACTGTGCCCTACCCCTAGTTTAGAAAATGACCCCCTTGCATGTCTGGATCCCAGATTCTGAGCTCCTGGGAGCACAAGGCTCTGTCGTGATCTTTACTTTCACCACCCAGGCCGGCTCAAACCCCAGGCTCCTCTGACTTGGGCAACTTGCCTACACTGCTGGAAAGATGAGGGCTGGGCTCTGATCCCTGGGCCCGAGTTACAAGCTGGGGCAGGTGAGCTTACCTCTCAGAGCCTCTGATTCCTTATCTGCAAAATGGGTCTAACCTCTGACTCAGAAGATCAAGAGGATCCTGACCCAGACACACCCACAAGAGGCTGGGGCATGAACCAGCAATCTGCTTCTTAGAATAACACAAACAAGCATCAGGCGGCCCAGAGAGTGAGCCACGTGCTAGGTTATCCAAAAGCAAGTCATCACGAGGAAACAGGGAGGGAGAAGCAAGGGGCGGCCAGGCCAGCATTTCCACAACAGAGGACACCCAGCCTGGCCAGTGTTTCCTGCATCTGTTCTGGAACATTTCCTTCTCTTGCC